>WNWK01004147.1:105864-146974 GCA_009830355.1 Cherax destructor
ATCTCCATAAGAAATGATGTAAAATAGACTAGTCCTTTTAGACCCCCAAAATTACACTTACAAAAGCATTTAAAAAAATAAACTTACATAAAAGGGTGTGTTTGGGGACCATCGTAATCGGGTACCACTGTATATATATTATATATATATATATATTATATGTATACAGTGGTACCTCGAGTACGATGGTCCCAAAATCCCTTTATGTAAGTTTATTTTTAAATGCTTTTGTAAGTATATTTTGGGGTGTAAAGGACTAGTCTATTTTACATTATTCCTTATGGGGATAAATTCGTTTGTAATGGCACTTGACAGCATTCTCGACAAAAATTTCGTAACTCAGGTACCACTGTGTGTGTGTGTGTGTGTGTGTGTGTGTGTGTGTGTGTGTGTGTGTGTGTGTGTGTGTGTGTGTGTGTATATGTATGTATGTATGTATGTATGTATATATGTATGTATATATGTATGTATATATGTATGTACAGTGGACCCCGAGTTTCGTAAACCCCGGAAATCGTACAATTATGTAAGTATAATATTGTCAGTGCTTGTGGAAGTGTATTTTTGGGGTCTGAAATAGACTAACCAACGTGACATTTTTCTTAAGGGAGTAAATATGTTCGGTAATGGCACTTGAGCAGACTTCAGGAGTGAAGTTTTTACGAAACTCGGGGTCCACTGTATATATGTATGTATATATGTATGTATATATGTATGTATATATATATATATATATATATATATATATATATTAATATATTATAATATATATATATTATATATATATATATATATATATTTTATATATATATATATATATATATATATATATATATATATATATATATATATATAATATATATATATATATATATATATATATATATAATATACATATAATATATATATAATATAATATATATATATATATATATATATATATATATATATATATATATATACAAGTGAACTAATGTGACATTTTATTGTTGCAACGTTTCGCTCTCCAGGAGCTTTATCACGCCATTGATAAAGGTAACAGCTTGATAAAGCTCCTGGAGAGCAAAATGTTGCCAAAATAAAATGTCACATTAGTTGTACTTGTGTCATCTTACCTAACACATTTGCTTTCTAAACTATGTATTATTCTCTGTTCATGTCCTTACTATTATTTGATAACTATTTCATGAAACTTTATGCAACTTTGCCAACTAGCAGGTTTTGGAAAAACAGAAGAATATGAAAGAAAAGGAATATTTTGAATAAAGGCTTTTGTTGCCTTAATGTACCAATTAATGAGAACGTGTGTTCAAAAATCATAATTTCTATAAAATTTGGGTAAAAAAAAAAAAAAATGGGATACAGGATATTTAATCATTTTTTTGTTGCCTTAATTTACCAGTTAACAAAAACACATGTTCAAAAATCATAATTTCTATAAAATTTTGGTAAAAAATGGAGAAAAAAGGGATACAGAATATTTTAAAAAAAATTCCTTAACGTACCAATTAAGAACGTTGTGTTCAAAAATCATAAATAACTTAACAATTTTGGCAAAGTTACTCACTTGGCGGGATCCTGGATAAACCAGCCGAGCCTTCTATTCTGATACTGTGAGCAACTCCCGGGCCACCGCTGATAAAGGCGCCCCTGCGGGGTTCCATCACTACAAACAATGTGGCGTGCTCCAAACTCTCTCACCTTGAAAATAAATCAAATTCCCAAAATTACAGAGCAGGTACCTCATACACTCTCTAGAAGTGGCTTCATACAGCCTGAAGCTCGTTCTCTCACAAGCCAATACAGTACAGTGGACCCCCGAGTTTCGAAAGGTTCTTACTTCGTAAACATCGTGTTTCTTAAGCTTTTTACGACTTCGAGAATCGTAAAACCGCTCGTGTTTCGTAACGTATTAGACCTGTCCGCCTGTTCCGCGCCTGCGCGGGACGCAGGACGCCGTCAGTGAAGCGTTGTTTACCATTGAGAGAACATTACCTAGCGCGCTCTTTCAAACATTCACACTACATTTGGTGTTTTTTTTGGTGCTTTAGTGATTGTCACTGTGAAATAAGTCACCATGGGTCCAAAGAAGCTTCCTAGTGGCACCCCTGTGGTAGCATTCATGGAGGGAGTGTAGCATTCATGCAGGGAGTGTAGCAGGCATGCAGGGAGTTTAGCATTCATGCAGGGAGTTTAGCATTCATGCAGGGAGTGTAGCAGCCATGCAGGGAGTTTAGCAGGTATGCAGGGAGTGTAGCATTCATGCAGGGAGGTTAGCCTTCATGCAGGGAGTGTAGCAGCCATGCAGGGAGTTTAGCAGGTATGCAGGGAGTGTAGCATTCATGCAGGGAGTTTAGCATTCATGCAGGGAGTGTAGCAGGGATGCAGGGAGTGTAGCAGGGATGCAGGGAGTGTAGCAGGGATGCAGGGAGTGTAGCAGGGAAGCAGGGAGTGTAGCAGGGATGCAGGGAGTGTAGCAAGGATGCAGGAGTGTAGCATTCATGCAGGAGTGTAGCATTCATGCAGGGAGTGTAGCATTCATGCAGGGAGTGTAGCATTCATGCAGGGAGTGTAGCATTCATGCAGGGAGTGTAGCATTCATGCAGGGAGTGTAGCAGGCATGCAGGGAGTGTAGCAGGCATGCAGGGAGTGTAGCAGGCATGCAGGGAGTGTAGCAGGCATGCAGGGAGTGTAGCAGGCATGCAGGGAGTGTAGCAGGCATGCAGGGAGTGTAGCAGCCATGCAGGGAGTGTAGCATTCATGCAGGGAGGTTAGCATTCATGCAGGGAGTGTAGCAGCCATGCAGGGAGTGTAGCATTCATGCAGGGAGGTTAGCATTCATGCAGGGAGTGTAGCAACCATGCAGGGAGTTTAGCAGGGATGCAGGGAGTGTAGCAGGCATGCAGGGAGTTTAGCATTGATGCAGGGAGTTTAGCATTGATGCAGGAGTTTAGCAGTCATGCAGGGAGTGTAGCTTTCATGCAGGGAGTGTAGCAGACATGCAGGGAGTGTAGCAGGCATGCAGAAAGTGTAGCAGGCATGCAGGGAGTGTAGCATTCATGCAGGGAGTGTAGCAGGCATGCAAGGAGTGTAGCAGGCATGCAGGGAGTGTAGCATTCATGCAGGGAGTGTAGCATTCATGCAGGGAGTGTAGCATTCATGCAGGGAGTGTAGCATTCATGCAGGGAGTGTAGCAGGCATGCAGGGAGTGTAGCAGGCATTCAGGGAGTGTAGCAGGCATGCAGGGAGTGTAGCAGGCATGCAGGGAGTGTAACAGGCATGCAGGGAGTGTAGCAGGCATGCAGGGAGTGGGGATTTCCCTTCGTAGAGGCTGAAGAATTTCTCCCCCAACAAGTGTTTAATTGTGATGAAACAGGCCTGTTTTGGAAGAAAATGCCCAAGAGGACCTTCATTACTCATTACTCTATCTTCCAGATGCCTGCAACTCTTCAATAAAGGTAAGTAAATGTATATATATATATTATTTTTAATTATTTTATATGTGAATATTTTTTTTGTGGAACGGATTAATTGTATTTACATTATTTCTTATGGGAAATAATGGTTCGAATTTCGAAAACTTCGTGTTAAGTACTAGCTCCTGGAACGGATTAATTACGATACTCGGGGGTCCACTGTATACGTATTACAAATACAATACAGCACAGTATGTAACACAGTACAGTACTGTGAAAGTAAAAAAAATTCAGTATACAGTACATAACATAGTACAGTACTGTAAATGTATGAAAAAATACCAGTTCTTGATATGCATTAGTAAGCCAGAACACTCGCTCTGTAATTTGCCAATGCAAAATATAACTATAATGGAGACTGCATGTGCAACATTAGGCATGTGCAACAACAAAAACACAGTCTGTACTGCACAAAAGATTGAGCACCTGAACAACCTGTACACCAAGTGAAAAAACAGAGCTGTGCACCCAATGTTGTAACAAAATACTTTAAGCGCCACCACCACAGAAATGCAAGCAAATAATAACAGCAATAGCGCTAGTAGTAGTAGACATTTAGTAGCAATAGTGGTAGTAGTAGTAGACATTTACGAAGCACTCTGACCACTTACGTCACTCAGTGCTCACAAAATTATTTTATTTTATTAACACATCGGCCGATTCCCACCAAGGCAGGGTGGCCCGAAAAAGAAAACCTTTCATCATCATTCACTCCATCACTGTCTTGCCAGAGGGGTGCTTTACACAACAGTTATAAAACTGCAACATTAACACCCCTCCTTCAGAGTGCAGACACTGTACTTCCCATCTCCAGGACTCAAGTCCGACCTGCCGGTTTCCCTGAATCCCTTCATAAATGTTACTGTGCTCACACTCCAACAGCACATCAAGTATTAAAAACCATTTGTCTCTATTCACTCTTATCAAATACGCTCACACATGCTTGCTGGAAGTCCAAGCCCCTCGCACACAAAACCTCCTTTACCCCCTCCCTCCAACCTTTCCTAGGCTGACCCGTACCCCGCCTTCCCTCCACTACAGATTTATACACTCTCGAAGTCATTCTGTCTCGTTCCATTCTCTCTACATGTCCGAACCACCTCAACAACCCCTCCTCAGCTCTCTGGATAATAGTTTTGGTAATCCCGCACCTCCTCCTAATTTCCAAACTCTGAATTCTCTGCATTATATTCACACCCCACATTGACCTCAGACATGACATCTCCACTGCCTCCAGCCTTCTCCTCGTTGCAACATTCATCACCCATGCTTCACATCCATATAAGAGTGTTGGTATAACTATACTCTTATACATTCCCCTCTTTACTTCCATGGACAAAGTTCTTTGTCTCCACAGACTCCGAAGTGCTCCACTCACCCTTTTCCCCTCATCAATTCTATGATTCACCTCATCCTTCATTGACCCATCTGCTGACATGTCCACTCCCAAATATCTGAATACATTCACCTCCTCCATACTCTCTCCCTCCAATCTGATATCCAATCTTTCGTCACCTAATCTTTTTGTTATCCTCATCACCTTACTCTTTCCTATATTCACTTTCAATTTTCTTCTTTTACACACCCTACCAAATTCATTCACCAACCTCTGCAACTTCTCTTCAGAATCTCCCAAAAGCACAGTGTCATCAGCAAAAAGCAACTGTGACAACTCCCACTTTGTATTTGATTCTTTATCTTTTAACCCCACACCTCTTACCAAGACCCTCGCATTCACTTCTCTTACAATCCCATCTATAAATATATTGAACAACCACGGTGACATCACACATCCTTGTCTAAGGCCCACTTTTACTGGAAAATAGTCCCCCTCCCTCCTACACACTCTAACCTGAGCCTCACTATCCTCAAAAACTCTTCACTGCTTTTAGTAACCTACCTCCTAGTCCATACACCTGCAACATCTGCCACATTGCCCCCCTATCCACCCTATCATACAGAAATATGAGAAAGCAAAACACCTGAAAACAGAAATGAAGCCTGCACCTAAACATTGAAAATGATACAGTGTGTGTTGCCTTGCAGACACCTTGCCTCCAAATATTACTGGAAGCATATCATTATTATTAAATTAATGGGGATGAGCCTGAAGAATGGGAGGTTAATCAAGTTTAATCCAAGGAAGGAAAGGGTAGCTCCAATTTCTTAAAGCAAGAGCCTGAAAAGCTTTGCATAACAAAGGGGCTTTCTATAAAGTAGTTATACAGTATGTATATGTCAATCATCCTGATTGTATAATATACTGTATTCTACTTTAGAGAAATAAAGTTTGTTTATTTGTGTGTTAATGGTTATGTAAAATAGAAGTGGGGGATGAACGTCCCCCTTGAAGATGTTCTATGAGAAGCAACTTCAAGATTCTTCTATCCAGCCAAAATGAAGGTAGAGAGGCTTAGGAAACAACCTCAATGACTACTAAATTACTGCATCTTTTAGCTAGTTTGGATGTGTTAGGTTAAAGGACACGTGTGCAACTAATGCGACATAGATTGGATGTATTCTTGTGAAATGTAACATTAATATCTTACTTCACGTCACTGATATAAAACCCTTGCAACACAAGCTGCTTCTTGTGAGTCCCTGAGAGGATAGAGTTAACAAGGCAGAATGGAAGACTTCTGAGAACAATCACTCACAAAAAAAATTATAACCTTAATTTTTTAAGGGGTGAACCGGTAAGCCAGTGGAAGGCCTCGGTCAGATGACCAAAAGCTCCAGTGGTGGGTCATCATGTGACTAAGACCCACGTCAGGAAACACTTGTCCTGTTTCCTGACCAATCTTACCTAACCTAACCTATCATCCACACTATTTATATCCATATGATAACTATTAATTATCAAAGACAATTATACCTAAGACAAAGAATAAAAGGAATAATACCATGACTGGAACAGTAAACAAATAACCCACACATAGGAGAATGAAACTTGTGTGGGGGTTATGTGCGTATTATACCTAAGACATCTGAAGATAAATCAGAGCTTCTTCAAGAATCGAAGATAGCACCAAGACAAACCCAGAGCACAAGATGCAGCTGGGCCATTAGTTTCAGTATTCCCAAGTAAAGCAATTCTCAGATAATAATAGTAGTAGAATAGTTACGTGCTTCTTATATTAGTTGTCTTATAAGGGGAGGAGGCATCAGGAAATGAGTAAAAACTCCTAGTAAAGTGCAAATCTAAGAGAGTATTCAATATTTTTAAATATTCAACCTGTGGTAAACAAATTCAATATTAAAAATATAAGTCAGTGGAATTCTTATATGTTATATAACTGTCCTCTATTTAAGTGTTTAACCCTATACTAGTGAAGTTATACAAGCATAGCTATGTATTCTGAGTTACAATTAGGCATCTGATTACAAAATTCCTCGTCTATCTACAGTGGACCCCCGAGTTTCGTACACCCCGGAAATCGTACAATTATGTAAGTATAATATTGCAAGTGCTTGTGGAAGTTTACTTTTGGGGGTCTGAAATAGACTAACCCACGTGACATTTTTCCTTAAGGGAGCAAATTCGTTCGGTAATGGCGCCTGAGCAGACTTCAGGAGTGAAGTTTTTACGAAACTCGGGGGTCCACTGTACTACTGATTTACAGTAGAACGTCATTTAGCACGATAGTTACGTTCCTGAAAAAGTCGTGTTAGATAATTTCGTCTTAAATAATTAACAGAACTTATGGGAAAAATAGGGTTACGTGTCTGAGAGTCCCCAAAAAGCCAAACAAGTTTTTTTAGACCAACATATCTTGCAAAAATTGAAGGCGAATATGTAATTTTAGTTCATTGTCATGATCTATTACTGCTTAAGACTACAAATGCAATAGAAATAATAGTATTTCTTACCTTAAATTGTGGGTAATGATGTTTGTGGATGGTAGTGAAGAGTGGATATGGATGGTGTGGCCCTACTGGGCTGAGGTGGATGCTTGTTGGTTGTCGGTAGAAGTGGATGGTAGAGGTTCTGGTGCTGAAGTCGATGGTTGTATTGCAGTGTGCATAAATTCTGTAATGGATCTCTGGGCTTTTTTATTCTGCATTACATTATACAGCTGACGGTAAGGCATCATCAGCTGGTCTAGACCCCGTTTCAAAGCCCTGCTTCTAGCTTTGTCAGGATCCTCTTCAGTGAAAAAGTCTGCAACTTTACCAATAATATGGAACTGCTCACGTAACTGCTGCAATGTTAACTGTTTTTCTTCAGGTTCTTCTTCATCTGGTTGAACTGAGTGTCTAACTTTAAGTCAGTCAAGCCATTCAGTAAGTCAGTCAAGCCATTCAGTAAGTCAGTCAAGCCTTTCAGTAAGTCAATCAAGCCATTCAGTAAGTCAGTCAAGCCTTTCAGTAAGTCAGTCAAGTCATTCAGTAAGTCAGTCAAGTCATTCAGTAAGTCAGTCAAGTCATTCAGTAAGTCAGTCAAGTCATTCAGTAAGTCAGTCAAGTCATTCAGTAAGTCAGTCAAGTCATTCAGTAAGTCAGTCAAGTCATTCAGTAAGTCAGTCAAGTCATTCAGTAAGTCAGTCAAGTCATTCAGTCAGTCATTCAGTCAGTCATTCAGTCAGTCATTCAGTCAGTCATTCAGTCAGTCATTCAGTCAGTCATTCAGTCAGTCATTCAGTCAGTCAGTCATTCAGTCAGTCATTCAGTCAGTCATTCAGTCAGTCAGTGAGTCAGTCATTCAGTCAGTCAAGTGAGTCAGTCAAGTGAGTCAGTCAAGTCAGTCAGTCAAGTCAGTCAGTCATTCAGTCAGTCACAAACTTATGTTTACATCTTTTTATGTGTACAAAGTAACACTTCATTACGGCCACGGGTTATGTCTTGTCTAATATCTTTGTTTTCTTTGTTAATTCAAGATCAAAACACAATTCACTCTTATTTTATTCTTCACAAACACAGCTGGCTTGTAGCCAGGACTTCTTGACGTGTATGAAATACGTACGAATGCTGGGATGGTGGGGTCCGTGGTGGGTGGGTAAGGCGGGTGGTGTCTGCTGAACCACAACAGTAGTAGTAACAAGACTGCTTGTGAGAATGGTTATATTTGTTTTTCCTTCCCACAAACTGTAAGTAAGTTTATTCAGGTATACACAGATACAGTTACGAAGATTATCATACATAGCAGCATATGTGTAGAGAACCTAGGATAACCCAAAAAGTCAGAGTGACAGTATTTCCATTGACTGACTTGGGTTATCCTAGGTTCTCTACACATATGCTGCTATGTATGTAACTGTACTCACCTAATTGTGGTTGCAGGGGTCGAGACTCAGCTCCTGGCCCCGTGTATCTGAATAAACTTAGTTTGCAGGAAGGAAAAACAACAAATTCCCTTTTCCTCAAAGCATGAGAGTTCTTAGGCAGTAAATAACCATGCGCTCAAAATTTTTCCCCTCCTGCCGAACCGTGTAATATCATCTTTACGTCGTGTAAGATGATAATGTGTCGCAAATCTTAAATCGTGCAATACCGGTAACGTGCAACATAATCTCGTGCTAAATGACGTTCTACTGTATATGATGTTCACAATCAAAAGATCCATTAATCTGTACACCTTTACCTGGCCTATATAAATATTAAGGTCCTTGGAGGTTAAGCTAGGAAGTAATGCAGAGCCAAGATGCCACCCCAGATTAAGTTCGCTTTTATTTCGTCTTACTGATGATGCATTTTTTGCTCCAACAAAAAATGTGAAACCTTTCTTCTAATTTATTTTATTTTAATTAACAGAAAAGATTTACAACAGCTTGAACACTAAAATTACCAATTAAACCTGAGTTAGTGAAAAGCAATACAGGCATACCTCGTTAATACAGCGCTCACTTTAGAGAGCTTTGCATTAATATGACGCTTTTCAAATTATATTTGCATTTAGCATTTTTGGCGCTTGATTTGCTCTTAAGATGGTTTTCTGCAATTTCCATTTTTTTTTTATATTTAGTATTTTTACTTTTCCATCTTTTTAGGCCTAGTGCTATTGTGCCCTTAATAAATGATTGTGTAAACATGTTATTAGGCTTTTATATACACTAGCAAATGAAAAAAGGCTGTGATCTGCTTTACTGGGATATTCACTTTAAAGCGGCAGTTTGGAACCCAATCCACCTTATTAGTGAGGTACAGTGGTACCTCGACTTACGATATTTTTTCATTCCAGAATGCTGTTCAAGTGCCATTACCAAACGAATTTATCTCCTTAAGAAATGATGTAAAATAGACTAGTCCGTTTAGACCCCCAAAATTACACTTACAAAAGCATTTAAAAAAATAAACTTACATAAAAGGGTGTGTTTGGGGACCATCGTAAGTCGAGGTACCACTGTATATCTGTATTACTATTAAAATAAAAACAATATTTTTCACAAATCTCATTACTCAGGAGTTCCAAACAGACTAAAAACAAAATCTAAATAACAATAAATAAAATCAGACTTAACAATTTTTAAACAACATAAAGAAATTCAGTTTTCAGAAATTATATAACTGTCCTGTGATTACATGTGGTGCCCTAACATCAGTACTGAGATTATAGTAACATTTCCAACAGTCACAGAGCTCTCCATACCTTCTCTTCTAAATGTCGGGTTTACTACTTAATATTTCCGTGCATTCAAGAAAACTGTCTTGGCGGGTATTGGCCAGTGGTAAACAAAAAAATTCAATCAGCAAAGCCTTTGAAAATGGTCAGCATTTCAGGCAATTGTTGAAAAAGGCCCAAACAGCCACATTTTGTTGAATCCTGAGTAATTTATTGTCCTTGGATCTGGCTGGCCCACTGGAGCAGCCATATCCAAGGACATATATTGATGTACAGTGGTACCTCGACTTACGATGGTCCCCAAACACACCCTTTTATGTAAGTTTATTTTTTTAAATGCTTTTGTAAGTGTAATTTTGGGGGTCTAAACGGACTAGTCTATTTTACATCATTTCTTAAGGAGATAAATTCGTTTGGTAATGGCACTTGAACAGCATTCTGGAATGAAAAAATATCGTAAGTCGAGGTACCACTGTATATGTTTCAAAGTCACTGTGAAACATAATTAAACTACTTATATGAATATTCTAAACAATTAGAAACACCCAGTAATAAAATACTGACCTCAGAGTGTGATATATTTGTTGAATTTAACCTGAAGACTATAAATACGTAGTACAGTGGACCCCCGGTTAATGGCCTGCTCCAAACATTAACAATTATGTAAGTGTATTTTTGTAAGTGCTTTTGTAAGTGTATGTTTTGGGGTCCAAAAGGACTAATCTAATTTACATTATTCCTTATGTTAAAAAATTCGTTCGGTAACGGCACTTGAACAGCATTCTGGAACGAATTATGGCTGTTAACCGGGGGTCCACTGTATTTACATTTGAATTATACTGAAGATAGTAATATACATGTGTGTGTGGCATTTATAATAATTGATAATTATATATGGTCTTGAAAATAAAAATAAATATTATAAGCCAGAATTATCACAGTATACTTTTACCTTATGCTTTAAATACAGTATATTATATATAATTATACCCATGAAGGAATACTAAATCCAGGGGGGGTCATACAGTGCCTGGGGAAATGAGGGGGACGTAATAGGTTTGATCCAAGGGAAGGGTAGGTACAGATCCCTTGACACAAAAGCCCCTCACTGTCATCAAGGAACTGCCCTCAAGGAATGCTCTAAATAGAACATTATCAGATCAATGAAAGCCTTGATAAACTTCAATTTAGAGTAAAACATAGTCTCTCTTTTACTTTATTTTAATCAGATAGAGGCTCTAAACCCATAGGAATCATATAACACCTGGAGAATGGGAGGCATCTAGGTTCATGAAGGATAATAAGTCATTGTGCAGTGGCTGCAATTATTCAACAGAAACCCTACCACATAAATCTCATGTTAGTTAGTTAGTTACCATTTTGTCCTAGGCACATGTCGATTAGACACTAGGCCTGTTGTATGTATGTGTGAGTGTGTAAGGAAACACTTCGAAATGTTTCCGCCCCGCCTGGAATAGAACCCGGGCCCTCCGTGCGTGAAGCGAGAGCTTTACCACCAGGCCACCGGGGTTAATGTGATTGAAATGGTTTTGAAAATTGACAGGTTGAAAAATGAGATGCTTTTGCAACATTTGGGGATCTTTACGGAGGAAACATTTCACCAGCCAGTGGCTTCTTCAGTCCAATACTGAGAATAACAGTGGAAGATGAGGAGGAGTTTGAGATAATCAGTCTCTTGGCATGGATGTGTTCAGTCCATCAAGACTGAGTGACAAATAGTTTTTGGGACTGCAAATGTTGTTGGAATGTGAGTAAAGTAACATTTATGAAGGGACTAGAGTCCTGGAGGTGGGAAGTGAAATGCATGCATCCTGAAGGAGGGGTGCGGATATTAACAGTTTTGAAAAACTGGAGTATCAGCACCCCTCTGGCAAGACAGTGATGGAGTGAGTGTTGGTGAAAGTCTTTCTTCATTTATGGGTCGCCCTGCCTCAGTGGGAGACGGTTAGTTTATTTTTAAAGAATCAGGGAAACTGGTTAGCCGGACTCGAGTTCTGGACTTAGGAGAGTGCCTGCACTCTAAAGGAGGGGGAAAATGCTGCGGCTCAGAAGGTCACATGACTTATAGTATCCAACACACTTCTGGCAAGACAGCTACTGAATGAATAATGGTGAGTGTGTTTTCTCAGTTTGGGGTCACCCTACCTTGGTGGGAAAAAGGGTAATGTAGTAAGTACAAACTCAAAGAAAAATGTGATAAGATAGGACAGCATGTGACATTAAAACCACAACAGAGTGAACAAAAGATTGATAAGAGATAATACAGCATAATGAGTCACTTTTAGTACATAAATACTTCAGTTTATGTAGGAATACATAAATAATAATTACAGAATTACGTATATTTCCATGCTATGTAAGTGTAGCATGGTTGAATCTACATTATATTAAGGCAGTGTTCTTTGATCTTTTTCAAGCTGGTAATTGATTAGAAATTTTCCAAATCATAAATCTGTTACACTGTTCATCTTGTTCTTGTGTCCATCATCTATTTCAAGCAGATTAAATTCTCCAAGCAACTGAAAACATTTCTTAATGACCAAATTCCTCAAATCTCCACCAGCAGCAACAGCCTGGTCAACCAGGCAAACACCAGGCGAGCCTGGCCCATGGCCAGGATCCGGGAGTAGAAAAACTCATCAAAGGTAAAAAGTAAGGTACATATATAAGGTATATATCATTCATAGATTATGAATTTCAGATCTAAAAATATTGTCATAAAGGCCTTAATACAAAAAAGAGATACACTTGTCTTACACATCTAGAGTGCACCATCACACTGATCTATCAAGACCATAACCGCCATGTACATCACTACAGAACCTTCCTAGCGACACCCATACCCAATCTAACTTCAAAAATAACACCAGTTGACGACTCATGCCAGTACCATGTCCAGGAACTACCAAGAACATTACACACTTCACTTAACACCCACGAGCTTTACTCTAATACTGACACTTATTCTCATGTGGAATAAGTATTAATTTACAATGGGAAGTAAGTGTGCCTTGTGACCTTTTAACCTAACTACAGTATTCCCTAAGGCAGAGAAAGCAGGAGAAAAAATAATCTCCAGAGAGGGCACCATTTGGTAAATATGAAATAAAGGTTAATTCAGCAAGAAATTTTACCATGCAAAACCTATAATGCTTGTGTAATGGGAGGCAATCAGGTTCAATCTAAGGAAGGAGAGAATAAGTCCAATTCCTTGGATCAAAACCCTCTCACCTGCCTTACCTAAATTTTTGCCTCAGGCAGAGAAGACAACTCACAAGAGGGAATCATTGTACACCAATATATTTTAACAATATTTGATATATATTTAGCACAGTTTAACAATGTCTACACAAGTAACATATATAATGTGAAAAGCTTATTACATTCACTGAGGAGTGCTAAACTTGTATGGGTTATACAGCACCTGGAAGAATGGGAGGTAATCAGTTTCAACACAAGGAATGGGAAATCCGTCCCAATTCCTTGAATCAAGAGCCCTTCTTGAGTATTTCACAATGCATGTTAGATTTACTAGTGGTGGGATAGGGTTTAGATATATTTATTTAGATTAGGTCATAGACAGGTCATTTGTATTAATAATGGAGCTTTAAAAAGAAGCATTGCAAAACTTTAAAAAGATCTTAGGGAGCTTTAAAAAAAGGTCTTGGGAGCTTTAAAGAGGTCTTGAGAAGTTTAAAAAGGTATTAGAAAGCTTTAAAAAGAGGTCTTGGGAGCTTCCAAAGGAGACATTGGTGAGCTTCAAAAAGGTATTAGGGAGCTTTAAAAGGAGGAATCAGAGAGGTTTGAAAGGAGAAATCAGGAAGCTTTAAAAGGATCTTTGGGAGCTTTATAAAGGGTTTGATTAGGAACCAAAGTTGACTAGTAACACCCATGCCCATTATTATTATAATCAAAAGAAGCGCTAAACCACAAGGGTTATACAGCAATACCCATGCCCAACACTCGGATATTTTTAGTGTTGAAAATCAGACACCTGTGCAACATCTGGGTATCTCTACTGTAGACGTTTTGCCAACCAGTGGTTTTATCAATACAAATTCAATGACATAACTGGAAGACAATAGAACTATATAGCTTCTATATAACTATTCCAAATATGTCCACTGGTTGGCGAAATGTCTACAATAGAGACAGAACCTAGATATTGCACATGTCTAATTTAGGAGTCAGTATTATATACCATTTTCATCATAGCACCTGAGGTAATGAACCAAACTTTTTGAGTATCTTTGGAAATAGGCTGGACATATATACATGCATAAGAATGGCTGGTTTTGAGAAAGACTTGTCTAGCATGGGCCAGTAGGCCTGCTGCAGTGTTCCTCTATTCTTACGCTCTTAAATGAAGTAATGAATTTAGTCGTGTAGCTACAAATAACATTTTATGATAACCTAGGATAACCCCACCATACAATTTCACATAAGACTAAGATAACAATGACAATCAAGTCACAATAACTGAGGAAGTTCCATATGACCTAGAAAAAGTCACAAATCACAGAGGGAAGGTTTCAATTACTAAGATAATTACGACAATCACGTCACCATAACTGAGAAAGCTCCCTATATAAAAAGGTCACAAATCACTGAAAAAAGGTCTCAATTACTAAGATAACTACGACAATCACGTCACCCTAACTGAGAAAGTTCACTATGACTCAAAAAGGTCACAATCACTAAGGAAAGGTCTCAATCACTAAGATAACTAAGAGAATGACGTCAAAATAACCGCGAAAGCTCACGACAAAAAAAAAAGGTCTCAGTTACCAAGAAAACTACGAGAATTACGTCACAATAACCAAGGAGGCTCACAACGACCCACGAAGGTCACAAACAAGGTGAGAAAGGTGTCAGTGTGTCACCTCAGCAGCAGTAGTGACCTTGAACTGTCGTCATATCAACAAGCATGACATGGTGTAATACCCACATACTTTCCCATCTAATACCTCTACTTCCACTCCTCGCTTTCTATTGACCTTTCACATAGTGTAGAAAGTGCTGGCGAAGCAGGTGGGACGAGGAGAAAGGTGTAGAAAGGTGTCAAGGTGTGGAGAAAGTCATAACAGAGGTTCCTGCTTAACTCTCCTCTTGTTTACACTTTGGAGGATCAGCTGTTCCAGGTCCCGGATCTTTACGTCACTTACCCGCCAAATTTTAAAATCCAGTCAGTGAATAAGTCAGTCAGTAGGTGAACAAGTCAGTCAGTAGGTGAACAAGTCAGTCAGTAGGTGAACAAGTCAGTCAGTAGGTGAACAAGTCAGTCAGTAGGTGAACAAGTCAGTCAGTAGGTGAACAAGTCAGTCAGTAGGTGAACAAGTCAGTCAGTAGGTGAACAAGTCAGTCAGTAGGTGAACAAGTCAGTCAGTAGGTGAACAAGTCAGTCAGTAGGTGAACAAGTCAGTCAGTAGGTGAACAAGTCAGTCAGTAGGTGAACAAGTCAGTCAGTAGGTGAACAAGTCAGTCAGTAGGTGAACAAGTCAGTCAGTAGTGAACAAGTCAGCAGTGGTGAACAAGTCAGTCAGTAGGTGAACAAGTCAGTCAGTAGGTGAACAAGTCAGTCAGTAGGTGAACAAGTCAGTCAGTAGGTGAACAAGTCAGTCAGTAGGTGAACAAGTCAGTCAGTAGGTGAACAAGTCAGTCAGTAGGTGAACAAGTCAGTCAGTAGGTGAACAAGTCAGTCAGTAGGTGAACAAGTCAGTCAGTAGGTGAACAAGTCAGTCAGTAGGTGAACAAGTCAGTCAGTAGGTGAACAAGTCAGTCAGTAGGTGAACAAGTCAGTCAGTAGGTGAACAAGTCAGTCAGTAGGTGAACAAGTCAGTCAGTAGGTGAATGCAAGTCAGGGCAGTAGGGTGAACAAGTCAGTCAGTGGGTGAACAAGTCAGTCAGTGGGTGAACAAGTCAGTCAGTGGGTGAACAAGTCAGTCAGTAGGTGAACAAGTCAGTCAGTAGGTGAACAAGTCAGTCAGTAGGTGAACAAGTCAGTCAGTAGGTGAACAAGTCAGTCAGTAGGTGAACAAGTCAGTCAGTAGGTGAACAAGTCAGTCAGTAGGTGAACAAGTCAGTCAGTAGGTGAACAAGTCAGTCAGTAGGTGAACAAGTCAGTCAGTAGGTGAACAAGTCAGTCAGTAGGTGAACAAGTCAGTCAGTAGGTGAACAAGTCAGTCAGTAGGTGAACAAGTCAGTCAGTAGGTGAACAAGTCAGTCAGTAGGTGAACAAGTCAGTCAGTAGGTGAACAAGTCAGTCAGTAGGTGAACAAGTCAGTCAGTAGGTGAACAAGTCAGTCAGTAGGTGAACAAGTCAGTCAGTAGGTGAACAAGTCAGTCAGTAGGTGAACAAGTCAGTCAGTAGGTGAACAAGTGTCAGTAGGTGAACAAGTCAGTCAGTAGGTGAACAAGTCAGTCAGTAGGTGAACAAGTCAGTCAGTAGGTGAACAAGTCAGTCAGTAGGTGAACAAGTCAGTCAGTAGGTGAACAAGTCAGTTAATGAGTCAGTATGCCAGTCAATGAGTAAATCAGTCAGTCAGTATGTCAGTCAATGAGCAAGTCGGTCAATCAGTCATTGAGGCTAGATAAATATATGAGTGGGTGCGGGTGGGTGTGAGTTGGACCTGACTAGTTTGTGCTACTAGGTCAGATGCCGTGCTCCTTCCTTAAGTGAATGTAACCTGACCTGGCTGGGTCGGGGCATTGGCTTAAGCCGGTGGGAGACTTGGACCTGCCTCGCATGGGCCAGTAGGCCTGCTGCAGTGTTCCTTCCTTCTTATGTTCTTATGTTGAGTCAGTAAGCCAGTCAATGAATAAGCAAGTCAGTATGCCAACAAGTAAATCAGTATGTCAGTAAGTAAATCAGTATGTTAGTTAGTAAGTGAGCAAGTCAGTCAGTCAGTCAGTAAACCAGTAAATCAACAAGTCAGTCAGTAAATTAAGTACAGGATAACCCAAAAAGCCAAAATGACATTTCTATTGTGGTCCTTGTAATATTTTTTTGTATTAATATATAATCAAGTTAAGCACTAAACCTGCAGGGGTCACACAGCAGTTAATGCTTAATTAGTAATAAGTGAGTTTTAATAAATTATGATCATTACATTCATAGGGAGCACTAAACCCATAAGGGTTGTACAGCACCTGGGGGAATGGGAGGCTATTAGGTTTGATCCAAGGAGGGGAAGCATAGTTCCAATTCCTTGGATCAAGAGCCCTCACCAGCATCAAGGCTCCTCCCTGAGGTGTCATAAATTAGTATCATTTTTTGATCCAAGGAAGGTCAGCTCAAGTTCTTTGGATGAAGAGCCCTTCCATAGAATCAAGGAAGCCATCATAGGGAAAAGGGAGGTGATCAGGCTTGATCCAAGGAAGGGAAGAGTAGCTCCCAGCCCTTGGCTCAAAAGCCTTTTGCCAATATAACGTAAAACATCAAACACAGCTTTTTTCTGTACTGTCCCTCGAACAAGCTGGGAAGATATCCTAAACAACACGGAACCGAACATTTGCCTAGAAAAATGAACTCTGTGGTTCTTGAGATCTGCTCAAGATACATTCCATTAAGAAAAAGAAAGAGAAGATGTAAACTAGAAAGAGAAGAGACGCTCCCTATACACACGAAGGCGAAGAGTCACAGAGCTGCTGAGAGGGGCCAATATACATATCTGAAATATGAAGGGAGGCACTGGTCAATGAAATTGCAAATATTGAACTTAAGCTGAAGGAATCTTGCAGGAGACAAGAATCACAGGAAGAACGAAAAGCCATAAAGGAAATTGAAAAAAAAAAATACTTCTTCTCTTATGCCAAAACTAAGGGGAAAACAACATCCAGTATTGGGCCCAAGCTTAGGCGGGATGGGACATACACAGATGACAGCCAAGAAATGAGTGAGATATTAAAGTCCCAATACGACTTGGTGTTCAGCGAGCCGCTGCCCAGACTAAGGGTCGACAATCCAAATGAATTCATTATGAATGAAACCCAAAATTTGGTCATCTCAAAAATCTCGGATATTATCCTAACTCCACAAGACTCTGAAAAGGCAATAAATGACATGCCTATGCACTCTGCCCCAGACCCAAACTCATGGAACTCTGTGTTCATCAAGAATTGCAAGAAGCCCGTTGCATGCCTTCAGCATTCTATGGAGAGGGAGCACGGACAAAGGGGTCATCCCACACACACTAAAAACAACAGACATAGCCCCACTCTACAAAGGTGGCAGTAAAGCAATTGCAAAGAACTACAGACCGATAGCACTAACATCCCATATCATAAAAATCTTTGAGAGGGTTCTAAGAAGCAAGATCGCCAACCACCTAGATACCCATCAATTACACAACCCAGGGCAACATGGGTTTAGAGCAGGTTGCTCCTCCCTGTCCCAGCTACTGGACCACTATGACAAGGTCCTGGATGCTGTAGAGGATAAACAAAATACTGTACAGATGTAGTATACACAGACTTTGCAAAAGCTTTCAACAAATGTGACCATGGTGTAATAGAGAACAAAATGCGTGATAAACAAATAACAGGAAAAGTTGGTAGATGAATCTATAACTTCCTGACAAATAGAAGATGTGTGTAGTAGGTTGGTAGACAGCAACCACCCAGGGAGGTACTATGGTCCTGCCAAGTGAGTGTAAAATGAAAGCCTGTATTTGTTTTACATGAAGGTAGGATTCCTGGTGTCTTTTTTTCTGTCTCATAAACATGCAAGATTTCAGGTACGTCTTGCTACTTCTACTTACACTTAGGTCACGCTACACATACATGTACACGTTTATGTATACACACTCATCTGATTTTCTTTGATTTTATCTTAATAGTTCTTGTTCTTATTGCTTTTTCTTTCATATCCATTGGGAAGTGGAATAAGAATCTTTCCTCCGTAAGCCATGCGTGTTGTAAAAGTCAACTAAAATGCTGGGAACAATGGGCTAGTAACACCTTTTCCTGTATTGATTTACTAAAAAGAAAAAGAAGAAAACCATCAAAGTGGGATGTTTGACTGTGCGTGGATGTTGTGCGAATGATAACAAAGAGATGATTGTAGATGTTATGAATGAAAAGAAGCTGGATGTCCTGGCTTTAAGTGAGACAAAGCTGAAGAAGGTAGGAGAGTTTCAGTGGGGAGAAATAAATGAGATTAGGTCAGGGGTTTCAAATAGAGTTAGAGCTAAAGAAGGAGTGGCAATAATGTTGAATAATCAGTTATGGCAGGTAAAGAGGGAATATAAATGTATAAATTCAAGGATTATGTGAAGTAAAATAAAGGTTGGATGTGAAAAGTGGGTTATAGTAAGTGTTTATGCACCTGGAGAAGAGAGAAGTGTAGAGGAGAGAGAGAGATTTTGGGAAATGTTGAGTGAGTGTGTGGGGAGTTTTGAACCAAGTGAGAGAGTACTTGTGGTTGGGGATCTTAATGCTAAAGTGGGTAAAAATGTTGTGGAGGGAGTAGTAGGTAAATTTGGAGTGCCAGGGGTAAATGTAAATGGGGAACCGTTAATTGAGTTATGTGTAGAAAGAGGTTTGGTAATAATACATATTTTATGAAAAAAGAGGATAAATAAGTATACAAGGTATGATATAGCACATAATGAAAGTAGTTTGTTAGATTATGTATTGGTGGATAAAAGGTTGATGGGTAGGCTTCAGGATGTACATGTTTATAGAGGGGCAACAGATATATCGGATCATTATTTAGTTATAGCTAGTTAGAGTAAAAGGTAGATGGGAGAAAAAGAAAATGGCAACAGCAAGTAAGAGAGAGGTAAAAGTGTATAAACTAAGGGAAGAGGAAGTTAGGGTGAGATATAAGCAACTATTGGCAGAAAGGTGGGCTAGTGCAAGTATGAGTAGTGGGGGGTTGAAGACAGTTGGGATAGTTTTAAAAATGCAGTATTAGAATGTGGGGCAGAAGTTTGTGGCTACATGAGGGTGGGTGCAGGAGGAAAGAGGAGTGAGTGGTGGAATGAAGAAGTAAATGGTGTGATAAAAGAGCAAAAGGTAGCTTATGAGAGGTTTTTACAAAACAGAAGTGTTAATAGAAGAGCAGAGTATATGGAGAGTAAAAGAAAGGTGAAGAGAGTGGTGAGAGAGTGCAAAAGGAGAGCAGATGAAAGAGTGGGAGAGGCTCTGTCAAGAAATTTTGCTGAAAAAAGAACAAATTTTGGAGTGAGATAAACAAGGTAAGAAAGCCTAGGGAACGAATGGATTTGTCAGTTAAAAACAGAGTAGGGGAGTTAGTAGATGGGGAGCTGGAGGTATTGGGTAGATGGCGGGAATATTTTGAGGAACTTTTAAATGTCGATGAAAAAAGGGAGGCGGTAATTTCATGCACTGGCCAGGGAGGTATAACATCGTTTAGGAGTGAAGAAGAGCAGGATGTGAGTGTGGGGGAGGTGCGTGAAGCATTACGTAGAATGAAAGGGGGTAAAGCAGCTGGAACTGATGGGATAATGACAGAAATGTTAAAAGCAGGGGGGATATAGTGTTGGAGTGGTTGGTATTGTTGTTTAATAAATGTATGAAAGAGGGGA
The DNA here is from genome assembly GCA_009830355.1 of Cherax destructor. NCBI lineage: Eukaryota > Metazoa > Arthropoda > Malacostraca > Decapoda > Parastacidae > Cherax > Cherax destructor. Next base: position 126,471 of record WNWK01004147.1, read on the forward strand.
AGGTACCTAGGGATTGGCAGAGAGCATGTATAGTTCCTTTATATAAAGGGAAGGGGGATAAAAGAGATTGTAAGAATTATAGGGGAATAAGTTTACTGAGTATACCAGGTAAAGTGTACAGTAGGGTTATTATTGAAAGAATTAAGAGGTAAGACAGAGAGTAGGATTGCAGATGAGCAAGGAGGCTTTAGAGTGGGTAGGGGATGTGTAGATCAAGTGTTTACATTGAAACATATATGTGAACAGTATTTAGATAAAGGTATGGAAGTTTTCATTGCATTTATGGATTTAGAAAAGGCATATGATAGAGTGGATAGGGGAGCAATGTGGCAAATGTTGCAAGTGTATGGAATAGGTAGTAAGTTACTGAAGGCTGTAAAGAGTTTTTATGAGGATAGTGAGGCTCAGGTTAGGGTGTGTAGGAGAGAGGGAGATTACTTCCCGGTAAAAGTAGGTCTTAGACAGGGATGTGTAATGTCACCATGGTTGTTTAATATATTTATAGATGGGGTTGTAAAAGAAGTAAATGCTAGGGTGTTGGGGAGAGGAGTGGAATTAAATTATGGGGAATTAAATGCAAAATGGGAGTTGACACAGTTACTTTTTGCTGATGATACTGTGCTTATGGGAGATTCTAAAGAAAAGTTGCAAAGGTTAGTGGACGAGTTTGGGAGGGTGTGTAAAGGTAGAAAGTTGAAAGTGAACATAGATAAGAGTATGGTGATGAGGGTATCAAACGATTTAAATAAAGAAAAATTGGATATCATGTTGGAGAGAGGGATTATGGAAGAAGTGAATGTTTTCAGATATTTGGGAGTTGACTTGTCAGCGGATGGGTTTATGAAGGATGAGGTTAACCATAGAATTGATGAAGAAGAAAAAGGTGAGTGGTGAGTTGAGGTATCTGTGGAGACAAAAAACGTTATCCATGGAGACAAAGAAGGGAATGTACGAAAGTATAGTGGTACCAACACTCTTATATGGGTGTGAAGCATGGGTTGCAAATGCTGCTGCGAGGAGGCGGCTGGAGGCTGTGGAGATGTCCTGTCTAAGGGCAATGTGTGGTGTAAATATTATGCAGAAAATTCAGTGTGTGGAAATTAGGAGGTGTGGAGTTACTAAAAGTATTTGTCAGAGGGCTGAAGAGGGGTTGTTGAGGTGGTTTGGTCATTTAGAGAGAATGGATAAAAGTAGAATGACTTGGAGAGCGTATAAATCTGTAGGGGAAGGAAGGCGGAGTAAGGGTCGTCCTCGAAAAGGTTGGAGGGAAGGGGTAAAGGAGGTTTTGTGGGCGAGGGGCTTGGACTTCCATCAAGCATGTGTGAGTATGTTAGATAGGAGTGAATGGAGACGAATGGTTTTTGGGACCTCACGAGCTGTTTGAGTGTGAGCAGGGTAGCATTTTGTGAAGGGATTCAGGGAAACCAGTTAATTGATTTAGTTGGACTTGAGTCCTGGAAATGGGAAGTACAATGCCTGCACTTTAAAGGAGGGGTCTGGGATAGTGACAGCTGGGAGGGACTTATTCTCAGCTGTCGTATCTGAGCACCTCTGCAAAGACAGTGATTATGTATGAGTGAGGTGAAAGTGTTGAATGATGATGAAAGTATTTTCTTTTTGGGGATTTTCTTTCTTTTTTGGGTCACCCTGCCTCGGTGGGAGACGGCCGACTTGTTGAAAAAAAATAAAAATAGTAGACGAAGAGTAATAGTAAACAGAGTAAAGTCCAAGGCAGCTACGGTGAAAAGCTCTGTTCCACAAGGCACACTACTCGCCCCCATTCTATTCCTCATCCTCATTTCTGACATAGACAGAGATGTAAGCCATAGCTCCATGTCTTCCTTTGCGGATGACACCCGGATTGCCATGGCAGTGACCTCCATCGAAGACACTGCAAGACTCCAAGCGGACATCAACCAAATCTTCAAATGGGCCACTCAAAACAATATGAAGTTCAACGAGGAGAAATTTCAACTACTCAGATATGGAAAACTTGAGGAAATTAAAAATGTATCAGGGTATACAACAAATTCTAATCATACAATAGAGCGAAAAAGTAATGTGAAGGACCTGGGAGTGATAATGTCAGGGGATCTCACCTTCAAAGATCACAACAATGTATCTACCGCATCTGCTAGGAAAATGATAGGATGGATAATGAGAACCTTCAAAACTAGGGATGCCAAGCCCATGATGATTTTCTTCAAATCGATTGTTCTCTCTAGGCTGGAATACTGCTGTACGCTAACGGCCCCCTTCAAGGCTGGCGACATTGCTGACCTGGAGAGTGTACAAAGAACTTTCACGGCACACATAAGTACAATAAAGCACCTAAATTACTGGGAATGGTTGAAGGTCCTTGATCTGTATTCCCTGGAACACAGGCGAGAGAGAGATGCATGATAATATACACTTGGAAGGTCCTGGAGGGATTGGTACCAAACCTGCACACGAAAATCACTCCCTATGAAAGCAAAAGACTCGGCAGGAGATGCAACATTCCCCCAATGAAAAGCAGGGGCGCCACGAGTACAATGAGAGACAACACAATAAGTGTCCGAGGCCAAGACTGTTCAACTGCCTCCCAGCATACATAAGGGGGATTACCAATAGATCCATGGCTGTCTTCAAGAAGGCACTGGACAGGCACCTAAAGTCAGTACCTGACCAACCAGGCTGTGGTTCGTACATCAGTTTGCATGTGGCCAGCAGTAACAGCCTGGTTGATCAGATCCTGATCCACCATGAGGCCTGGTCTCAGACCGAGCCGCGGGGGCGTTGACCCCCAAAACCCTCTCAAGGTAAACTCCAGGTACTATTGTTATTATAGTCATATGGAGCACTAAGCCCATAAGGGTCATACACCACCTGGAGAATGGGAGGCAATCAGCTTCAATCCAAGGAAGAGGAGGTTAGCTCCATTTCCTTAGACCAAGAGCCCTTCATTATCAAGGCACAAGCTTGAAGGGAGAACATTTCTAAATCACTCAGGATAAACTATGGTATTGAAAAAAAAAAAAAACATTATTCTTAGGTAAATTATTATTACATTCATAGAAATTTGATAAACAGCAAAGGACTCGGAAGTCAACACTGAGGCTATCTGCTGAAAGCAACAATCTACTTCTGCCTAGATTAAGGACTATCTTGTATTATCTAGGTGTGTGCGTGTCAAGGATAGAAATGCAGAAGGCTCTCTTCCCACCATTGACTCCTTAAACACTGTTAGTATGAAAACATGGGGAAAAAATATTACTATACTGGAAAAATAACAAGGAAATTTAATGAGGAATGAAAAAAATGGCATGGAAATTTAAAAGGAGGAATGAAAAAATAGCATGGAAATTTACAGGGAGATTGAAAAAATTGCATGGAAATTTACAGGGACGATTGAAAAAGGATGATTGTTACAGTTGATGAAACAAACCAGAGTCAGTCAGGATATCAAAGTGTTTGTCAGCAGAGGTGAAACCGTGAGAGAGCAATCAGAGCACTGAAGAATGCATCAAAAATGAAGTCTCTTCTTTTTTGAGTGTGAAACTTTGAGGCTCAGTCCTCCTTATGGGATTCAACCCTTCAACCTCTCAAATGAGACTGGAGAGAATAGTGATCCAGTAGACTTTCCGATAGGCAACTGATCTGGGTATGTTTGACTGTCCGGGAAACCTGGTGATCTTCATAGTCTGGAGCTGCATGCTAAAATATATGTAATAGTAAAACAAGTTATCTTCAATTAGACAAGGTTAAATAAGGTTTTAGAATTTAGCACTGGTGTAATTTTTTCTCATATAAAGTTTATTTGTGATAATTACTTGAAGCTCATGTTTCAAATTATTGCTGAATGTATATCTCCTTTTAAGCTTAAAATATTTTTCTTGACATAAATATAGTTATGTAACTGAATAAGAATTACATTTAAGCATTATTACCTCACAGGTAAATTTATAATTATGTAAATTCAAAAAGGTTGTTCAGGTTGCAAACACATTCATAACTAAAACATAAAAATTAGTAAAATCTGAGCAGAGGTGAATGCCTGTCATCAATAAAAGATCTATATTATTATATTCAATACTGGGAGCAAGGAGCTAGTTCTCCTGTATAAATTACTAAATGTAAGAAGATAAGCTTTGTAGTTTTCTTCTTTTTTCGAGTCATCCAGCCATGGTGGGAGACAGCCAGTACATTGAAAAAAAATTATTATATTCTTCACGGGGAGGCTAAACACACATGGGTCATATAATGCAGGGAGAATGGAAAGTAATAAGTTTTGATCTTGGAGAGAGAGGATAGCTCTGATTCTTTGATCAAGAGCCTTTTACCAGCATCAAGACCCCCTTGAAGGAGAAGCAAGAGATGCACAGGATTATCAGGATATATAATAATAATGCACAAAACACTGTTCTAAGTTGTACTTACAAAGCCTGCTTACAAGAGTATACAAAGGGGATGCACTTGTTGACAATGGACACTACAGTTGATGTTTACAATTTACAAGTAACATGTTATATCTATTGCAAACAAAAAACATGGAGCAATTTAGATGATGTGTGTGAAGAATTGGACTATACTTATCACAAGGAGTGAAGTACTGTACAAAGAGCATTGGTGGTTAGATAAAATTACACAAATTTCACCAGAGCAATAAAGAGGGAACATCTGCAAATGAGTACAATAGGAGGAACCCTGGCAGGTCTCTCTCCATTAAAGTACTACTGTGGAGATAAATGGCATAAAATACCGACACGATGGAAAAACAGACACAAATGCAGTATAATGCGATCCCTTACCGACTGTGTGGGCGAACTGTTGTCAACAAAGTATCACATCATACTGCATTTGTGTCTATTTTTCCAAAGTCCTACTGTGAAAGAAAACATGGGGTAAATCCTCCCCTTCTCGTTATTTATTTTCTTTTGTGACAAGCTCAATGCAGTATTACTTGGCAGTCTAATATTTTCCTTCCCACACTGAGAGTCCAATTAGGTAGTCTCTTTCTCCTGGGAAATGGACCGAGCCTCCACAACTCCTTTCCATGAACTACCCACCCAGGCTTAGTGCTTAACATGAATTGCACACAAATTCATGTTTTATTTACAAGTGTGCATTACACCCTGATACTGTACTATTAAAGTAATGCTATACAATACAGGCAAAGTGAGTGAATGAGTCATGTGCAACACTCTGGCACATTTTGCCAAGACTGACTGTGCAGGTGAAACATCTTGGCAAAAAATACTGTACTGTACCTATATATGTGGCACATGACTTATTCACCTTGATACTGTAACTGTGTTCACTCCACATCATTTGACTATGCAGCAAGTCTAGAACCATTTAATACACACACAAAGCTTTGCAATTCTTCACTGCTGATGACTCTAATTCTTAATGTAGAGAAGAAAGTTTAATAGGGATTTATTACCCAATGTGGAGCTGTACAAAAGTAAGATCTGGCATGGCAGGAATGAAAAAAAAAAGGGGGGAAAATAGGTGATGTATCTCCTCATCTGAGTGAAGGGGGGTTAAACATAACTTAAAAAAAATCTATTCCTTTCTTTAATGTACACATTTATATTACCATGCTCCTGGGGGAGTGCTAAACCCACAAGGGTCATACAGCATATGTGGATGTTTATAATTAATACTGCACTGCTAAACATTTTTGGAAGGCCTAAAAGTGATAAGTGTAGCAACATAAATATCAAGTAAGAGGTATTCTGCCAAACTTCCTTCATCACGTAGTCTGTCACTATACAAATCTGCTTACTTTAATTTCAGTACATTTTATTGTGCAAGTTTATAATTAGTTCTGTGATCAAACCATAGAATGGGTGGGGTGTCAACCCATAGCAAGCGAGTTCTAAAATTCCAGGCCAGTTCTGCAATCTTCAATATTACGGGGAGGTGTACGGATTATAATTATAATTTGTATTCTTGTAGGAATGAGCCAAAAAGACTTCCAAAACTCTCCTATGCCATCTGTGAAAGTATGATCAACTCTGCTCATTTTAGCTGAAGTACACTCTTGGATTTCACACTTTAATGCATGTATATACTGTATACACACACACGCACGCACACACACACACATACGTATACATATATAGTGAACCATACACTGACCATATGGGTAATACATTTGAATAACCCACAATCAACAGTATAAAAATAATGGAAACATTTCTGACCTAACTAGAAACCCTCCTTAGGTGATACTAAACTAGCTGTGAGACATCCCTTAAATACACAATCGTATTCAATAGAGGGTCAACATTCTTAAAATTCTTCTTCTTCTTCTTTCAACACGTCGGCCGTTTCCCACCGAGGCAGGGTGGCCCAAAAGGAAAAACGAAAGTTTCTCCTTTTACATTTAGTAATATATACAGGAGAAGGGATAACTAGCCCCTTGCTCCCAGCATTTTAGTCGCCTCTTACGACACGCATGGCTTACGGAGGAAGAATTCTATTCCACTTCCCCATGGAGATAAGAGGAAATAAGAACAAGAACTAGTAAAAAATTAGAAGAAAACCCAGAGGGGTGAGTATATATATGCTTGTACATGAATGTGTAGTGTGATCTAAGTGTAGGTAGAAGTAGCAAGATGTACCTGAAATCTTGCATGTTTATGAGACAGAAAAAAGACACCAGCAATCCTACCATCATGTAAAACAATTACAGGCTTTCGTTTTACACTCACTTGGCAGGACGGTAGTACCTCCCTGGACAGATTCTTAAAATTAACTTTGTTAATTATCATCGATCTCAATATTCCTCTTCTGTATGTTGGTGCATCACCAAAATTAACTTTACGATTCTCTGTATTTATGTACCGAAATACAGCATTATTATTAGTGATTCCTGTGCATACAGGAATTCAGAGAAACTATGGTGATAAAGTCAACCTTTAAAATCATGTTTCCCCAATGTACTAACACTTTCACAATGGACAAATAGAATTTTGTGACATTTACAGAGCAGTGTGACCACGTAGGTCAGCCAATGCTGACAGGCATATACAGTGGAACCTCAGTACTCGAACAGCTCCGTAAACTAACAATTCAGTATTCGAACACTTTGTCCAGTAAACAAATAGCTCGGAAGTCGACCATTTGCTCACCACTTGACCAAACATACACGACCTGCGTGAACTTCGCTGTAAACTATTTCGTGTTTCTTTGTATTTTTTGGGAAACCGGTTATTGATTTAGCCGGACTTGAGTCCTGGAAATGGGAAGTACAATGCCTGCACTTTAAAGGAGGGGTCTGGGATAGTGACAGTTTGGAGGGACTATTCTAAACTATAGTATCTGAGTGCCTCTGCAAAGACAGTGATTATGTATGAGTGAGGTGAAAGTGTTGAATGATGATGAAAGTATTTTCTTTTTGGGGACTCTTTCTTTTTGGGTCACCCTGCCTCGGTGGGAGACGGCCGACTTATTGAAAAAAAAAAAAAAGTCACCATGGGGCCTAAGAGGGTTAGTGATAACAGCCAACCAAAAAGAAAATTGGTTGGGAAAAATATGTTCTGTACTCAAATAGATCGGCACTCAAACGGCACTGGAACCAATTAAGTTTGAGTGCCGAGGTTCCACTGTAAATCTTGGCCAGAGGTTGGTAGCCCTTTGGCAGCTAAAATGTTGTTATTATAATCAAAACTAAGCACTAAACCCACATGGGTCATACAGCTTTGGCAGCTAAAGATAACAAAAAACTGAAACGAGATATTTATTCATTCCTCCTTATCTACATGAACTTAAAACTGCAAATAAATTTCTCTCTCATAATGACGTGAACCCAGATAAATGCTGGCATTAACAAAATTGCATGCAATGATTGAAAAGTGTTACACTGGGGAAACAAATGATTTTGGACATCAACACTCCTTACAAAGCAAACAATAATAATGCTGTACTTCAATAAATAAATACAAGAATCAACACTAATTTCAATAATACATACTAAAATAGTGACGAGATGTAGCAACATACAGCAGAGGAAAATTTGAGAATCAGAAATTATTGACAATGTTCTTGAATTCAATGCTATGAAAGAGAATGCTGAGCCTTTAATGAATATGTTTCGTCTTAACTTTGACAACTACTAAGGAAGACGACTGACTGACAAATAAGTAAGTCCCGAGCCACCACAAAGATTAAGATTAGATCGTCCATCCCTCATGAATTTGTTAATTTATTTGGATATAAAAAATGTGGAAAAATACTTGTTTAGCATAGTCAGTGTGGCTAACAGTTTGGGTAGCTTTAAAAAATAGACTGGACAAATATGAGTGAGGACTTGCTTGGTGTGGGTCAGTAGCCTTGCTATAGTTTTTTTTGTAAGTACATACCTGACATGTCTGCAGTGTTTTTGTAGGGTCTATGAAGTGCTTTTAATGTTTATGCAATGTTTCCTTGTGTTTTTGTAATGTTTTCTTGTGTTTTTGTAGTGTTTTCTTGTGTTTTTGTCATGTTCTTGCAATGTTTTTGTAGTTTTCTTGTGTTTTTGTAGTGTTCTTGCAGTGTTTTTAATGTTTTTGTAGTGTCTTCTTAGGGCTCCCTCCCAGCTAGTTTAGTAGAGCCTGAGGAGTCTCTCTAGTTAAACCAAAAATATTCTCTTCATGTCTGTACCGCTGAATGTGGGTTATTCAAATGCATATTATTTTATATATATGTATATATTTTTCCTTGATTATTTATTTATGCACTGCATGAACACAAATCATTTCTTCTACCTTCTTCCTCTAAATCTAAACCCGCCCCTGCCTCGGCCAAAGTTCCCTCGCCTATTGAAGTTAGCATTATAAAATCTCCCACGCCCTCTGTCCCCATCAAAGTACCGCCCTCTACCACGGCCTCGGTACCGCCCATCCGATCCACCAGCCCAGTGACCGTGTTCTCGTATCCTGTCGCGGTCATCCCGGTAACTCGATCCGTAACTATCATCTCTCTTGACATTATCTTTGTACCTATCGTGTTTTCTCTCTCTCTCTCTACTGTCCCTCATGAAGTTATCCCGATATCTTTCGTGCTCTCTGTATCGCTCCGTCTCTCTGTGTCTGTCTTGTTCTCGATATCTCTCTTGTCCCCTCTCTCTCTGAAACTCTCTATACCTCTCTGGTCCTTTATCTGCTTCTCTACTCTTAAACCTGTATTCCTCTTCCTGAATTCCGTGCTCGTATTTATCGTAGCCTGGATCTTGTTTTTCTTCCTTGATTGCCACTCCATCATCTGACTTCTCCTTGCTTCTCTTTGTCTTCCGTTCTTCTTCCTCCCGGTTGGAATCTTCACTGCTGCTCTGGGAATCTGATACCTCTCTTACCTTCTTCCTTTTCTTCTTCTTCTTCTTCTTTTTCTTCTTTTTCTTCTTCTTCTCCTCGTTATCATCAGAGTCATCAGATGAAGAAACACTGCCTGAAGAGGAGGAGATTTTCCTTTTCTTCTTCTTCTTTTTCTTCTCTTTCTTGACTTTTACTTTCTCTACTTTTTCCTTTTTAATAGATTTTTCTGAAAAGAGAGAGTAATTCATTTAAAACATGGAAGCTTTATTAATTATTTGCTACACAAATTTTTTTTTGTGTAGCAAATACAGTGGACCCCCGAGTTTCGTAAACCCCAGAAATCGTACAAGTATGTAAGTATAAAATTGTGAGTGCTTGTGGAAGTGTATTTTTGGGGGTCTGAAATAGACTAACGTACGTGACATTTTTCCTTAAGGGAGTAAATTCGTTCGGTAATGGGGCTTGAGCAGACTTAAGGAGTGAAGTTTTTACGAAACTCGGGGGTCCACTGTACAGTGATACCTTGAGTTATGAACTTAATTTGTTCCAGAAGGCTGTTCGAGTGCCGATACCGAACGAATTTGTTCCCATAAGGAATAATGTAAATTAGATTAATCCGTTTCAGACCCCAAAAATACACTTACAAAAGCACTTACAAAAATACACTTACATACAGTGGTACCTCGAGTTACGATATTTTTTCGTTCGAGAATGCTGTTCAAGTGCCATTACCAAACGAATTTATCCCCATAAGGAATAATGTAAAATAGACTAGTCCTTTTACACCCTCAAAAATATACTTACAAAAGCATTTAAAAAAATAAACTTACATAAAAGGGCGATTTTGGGGACCATCGTAACTCGAGGTACCACTGTAATTGTTCGAGTTGGGAGCTGCTCGTAACTCGAGGTACCACTGTAATTAACATACCGGCCATCTCCCACTGAGGCAGTGTGATCCAAAAAAGAAAAACAAAAGCTTTTCTTTTTATGTTTAGTAATTTATATACACGAGAAGGGGTTACCAGCCCCTTGCTCCCAGCATTTTAGTTGCCTCTTACGACACGCATGGCTTATAGAGGAAGGATTCATAAATTTTATGTACTGTATGTAAACACCCCCTTCCAGTCTGTTTTATGGATTTATACTAGGTCTGATTTAATTAATGGGACACCATAAACCATGATAAATCCTTCCTGGTTATATTTTATTGTCTGAATAATAGGGTAAATCTTTGATTTTTTGTGACGATGCATTCCAAGTGGAAGGCAAATGTAACATAGGAACTTAGTCTAGGCTGGTACTTGACAAAGCTCAATAAGGGGAAAAAATGTCATTAAACAGAAAGCCTATTGTGTTTGTGTGTCTGATTTCCTATCTGTCTTTCAACATCTAGCACTACCTAAAAACCTCAGCTATTATGCAACAATGGTCATTAACTTCTGTGTTTTCATACACTGAATAAATGATTATTTACCTTCCTTGACTGGTAAATCCCCATCATGATTTTCTGGTGTCAATGGGGCAGCTTGTGGAGCACAACCCTCCATGGCCAATTTTTGCTGTTCTGGCATCATATCCTCCGTCATTTTGGGCACCTTGTACTCTTCAACATGGTCCACTCTGATGGTACGATTTGCCAGCTATTACAAATAAGAGGTAATTGAAAAACTGATACTGAAGGAGTAATTGATATATGAACACTTGTATTAGAAATTAACCAGGGCAAAGCATTAAGAAATGCAAGAGATAGTCTAAGATTATTTTGTGGCACCATCGTTTTGATACAGTTGAGCATACAGGATTAGAGCTTTATCATACCTCAGCTCATTTGCAAGCTAAGAGTTGTTATCCTACCTCAGTTATTTACAAGCTAAGAGCTGTTATCCTACCTAAGCTCATTTACAAGCTAAGAGCTGTTATCCTACCTCAGTAATTTACAAGCTAAGAGCAGTTATCCTACCTCAGTTATTTACAAGCTAAGAGCTGTTATCCTACCTCAGCTCATTTACAAGCTAAGAGCAGTTATCCTACCTCACTTCATTTCCAAGCCGAGCTTAATCAAAGGTCCACTAATACCCTCTGAAGTGCAACCCACAACAGTCGACTAACACCCAGGTACCTACTTACTGATAGGTGAACAAGGGCAACAGGTGTAAGGAAAGATGCCCAACTTTTCCAGGGATCAAACCCCACATCATTTCACTGTCAAACATGTACGAGTAAAACAGATGGCAGAAGATAAGAGGTGGAGTCAAGGAAGCACGTGAGTAGAAATGATGGGGGATGGGGGTCATAAATAATGTAGCATCCTACAGAAGAGACTGAAATTTTTCACAAACATCAAAGCACCCTCTTCCCTAAAGGGAAAGGCATATACAGTAGTACCTCTACTTACGAGCAAAATTCGTTCCAGTCGGCTATTCAAGTGCCGATACCAAAGGAATTTTTTCCCATAAGAAATAATAAAAATTAGGTTAATCCATTTCAGACCCCCAAAAAATCACTTACAAAAGCACCTACAAAAATACACTTACATAATTGTTCGAGTTGGGAGCTGCTCGTAAGTAGAGGTACCACTGTACAGTGCTGTACAGAATATAAGCAGAAGCTTGCTTAGGTGTCAGGAGATCAAGAAAAGGCAATCAATCCCATCAGCACAAAATATTTAATAAACAAGACAGAGATTTATTTCTTTGCAAAGGTTAGAATGTGTAATTACATTTTTGACGTGTTAGGTACGAAGAAAGCCACTATCATGCCGAGGCATTTTGGGCAGACTAATCCTAATAGGATTCTGATTCACTCATATGACAGGACTCTAGTACCTCCCAAGATGGTTGCTGTCTAGGTAATTATGAGGCAGAAAGATAGTATAACCCTGCCAGTACAAAATATTTATCAGGCTTCTGCATCTTCCTGAAGTGGTCACTAAACCTACTACTTGTTAGTGCCAATGGGTGATACGTATACTTACTTTAATGCCATTTAGGTTATCCACAGCAAGAATGGTGGAGCGTTGATCTTCGTAACACAAAAAGGCAAAACCTTTACTCTTTCCCGTCTTCTTGTCTCTCACTAAGTTAATGTTGACAATCTGTGAGAGAAAAGTATTTAAAAAACATGAAAAATGATTTCACACATTACAATCTATAACTAGGAATTGCTCTTACTACATCAGCAATCTCCCACCAAAGTAAATACATTCACTATCATTCATTCATTCAATGGTGTCCTGTAAAAAGTGCACACTGCACAGACATCACAAACGGCTCTAATTATTATTATTATAATCAAAACTAAGCGTTAAACCCACAAGGGTCATACAGCACTGCACAAACAGATCTAAACATCAACATCCCCATGATCCTTCAAGGAAGGCACTGTACTTCTCACCTCCAGAATCCAAGTCTGGCTAAGTATATTGCACTGAACTCTATTGAACAAAGAGAGATACTACCAGATAATATACTGTAAATGTAAGATACGGAAAAATAAACACATAAGCAGTATAATGTGATCCTTTATTGACAACACTTATGTGTTTATTTTTCCATTGTGTCGGTATTTTATACCATTTACAGTAGACTGTCATTTAGCACAAGATTATGTTGCACGTTACGGGTAGTGCACGATTGAAGAATTGTGGCACATTATTATCTAACACAACGTAAAAATTATATTACACGGTCGCAGGAGGGGAAAAAATTTTGAACGTGCGGTCGCCCGCGGTGGGTTAAACCATTGAGTCAGTGGGGGAGTCCTATTGCTATCCCCCGCCACCCTCACCCACCCACGCATCCCTCCCAGCATTCAGTTTGGTTCGTATGCGTGCAGGATGACAATAATCGGGAAGCTCGCTGTGTTTATTTACATACATTTTCTCCTTTTCATTGCATTTTCATAAATCTACCAGGCAATCATGGCACCCAGTAAGCATACAAGTGTTTCAGCAAGTGACAAGAAAAGGTTTAAGCGTTCAAGTCTAGGAATTGCAAAGTTTGAGTGATTGACTGACTTACTTACTGAATGACTGACTGACTTACTGAATGACTTGACTGACTTACTGACTTGACTGACTTACTGACTGACTTGACTGACTTACTGAATGACTTGACTGACTTACTGAATGACTTGACTGACTTACTGAATGACTTGACTGACTTACTGAATGACTTGACTGACTTACTAAATGACTTCACTGACTTACTGACTGACTTGACTGACTTACTGAATGACTTGACTGACTTACTGAATGACTTAAAGTTAGACACTCAGTACAACCATCGACTTCAGTTCCAGAACCTCTACCATCCACCTCAGCCCAGTAGGGCCACAGCATAACTCTCCACTCTCTTCACAATCATCCACAAACACCAGCACCCACAATTTAAGGTAAATACTATTATTTCTGTTACATTTGTAGTCTTAAGCAGTAAAAACAACATAATACATCACGATAATGAACTACAATTACATATTCACTTTTATTTTTGTAAGATCTGTTGGTCTAAAAAAAACTTGTTTGGCTTTTTGGGGACTCCCAGGAACGTAACCCTATTTTTCCCATAAGTTCTTTTAATTATCTAACACGAATTTATCTAACACAACGTTTTCAGGAACGTAACTACCATGCTAAATGACGGTCTACTGTATTTCCAAATGTAAGATACTTTAGGGCCTAGTCCCAAATCTACTCACTACCATAACAAGGTACAGCCTCTCCTCACTTAGCGACGTACTCGTTTACCAACGACTAGGACTTACAACGGGCTCTCTGACCAGTATGCATACCTAAATAATGTATATTAGAGCTGATTTCCTCTATTCTGTTTATTACAATATACAGTACACTACTGTATAAACATTTAAAAATAGACCAAAAATGTTATAAATGGTGCAAAGGTGACATTAAAACAATATCAAAGATGGTTGATACAAACCCACTACCATTATAGTATGGTCTTCACTTAACGATGAATTCATTTACCGACATGGTCTTAGGAACGGAACTCCATCATAAGTGAGGAGAGGCTGTACTGTAAGTGTAAAATAGGTACATCAGAATATTAATCAGAATTATTATATCCCTGAGATGCCCTAAAGTTGTGAGGATCTTACAAAGTCTGGGAAATGTAAGGTAACCAAATCTGAAGTAAGGAAGGGGAGAATTAGACTCAGTTCCTTGAAACTAAGTGATCAAGATCCCAGGACCAAAACGTTTTCTTATAAATATGTCCTAGTGTTTGCTTACGTGTTGTTCTAAAGATTTGGGAAACGTTTGGACAAGTGGGTGGGTGAGAATGGTTGGTTTAGAGAAAGACCTGCCTAGTTTGTGCCAGGAGGCCTACTGCATGTTTCTCCATTCTTATGTTCTTGTATTAAGCAATATTGCTGTACATTTTTTATAATTCCCTCATACCTCTCCATACTGAGAAAAAACACAGATTATGTCGCCCTCAGTGAGTTCATAGTTCAGACCACCAAGGAAGACCCAAGCACTATCACGGTACTGCTGATGCCATGAATTTTTAAGGGTAACTCCAAGATCCAGTTCTCTTTGATTCAGCTTTTGGATGTTCTTCACATTTCTGAAAAAACAAAAACAAAAATTTTCAGAAAATTTTGTGTAGTATCCGTACTGCTATACAGTGGAACCTCGGTTTTCATACGCTCCAGTTTTCGTAGGATTCGGTTTTCGACGACTTTTTCATCGAAATTTTGTCGCAGTTTTCATACATCACCTTGGTTTTTGTAGAGTTGAAAATGGTCCGTACCAAACGCGTCCGCCTGCTCGTCCGCATCACTCGGGCACTCAAGCGCCGAGTGACTCAGTCTGCCTTTGTTTATCCTTGGGTGAGCATCACCCCGCGGGTTCATCCGAAACATTTCGTAACAATCCATTGTTTTTTGTGCTTGTTTATTGAGTGCGACTGCTAAATAAGCCACCATGGGGCCAAAGAAAGTTGCGAGTGACAGCCCTTTGATGAAAGAAGGCGAGAAACACCTTCAACTGAAACAGCAACAGACTGCAGCTGAGAAAATTGCTTCAGAGGAGGAGGGAAAGAGAGGGGAGAATGTGCCTTCTTTAGTGATTAAGGACATGTGTGCAAAGTAGAGTGAGTTGCAAAGTTTGGTGGAGAAATATCACCCTAACAAAGCTATTGGAAGCCGTGTCTGCAACATGTTCAATGATAATGCCTTGTCCCATTTTAGGCAAATCTTAAAGAGATGCCAGAACAGACATCTCTGGACAGATTTTTTGTGTGACAGGGGTACAGTGACTCTCAAGCTGGTCCTAGTGCCAGTAAAAGACAAAGAAGGGAAGTAACCCCAGACAGGGCCTTGATACCTGAAGTCCTTATGGAAGGGGATTCCCCTTCCAAACAATAACCTTTCCTCCACCCTCTCCCCCTCCTCGCCATCTTCCATACGCCAACAAGAGTCTTCAATAAAGGTAAAAGTGATGTTAAATGTTCATTTATCCATTTCATTAGTCATTTATATTTATTTCTCATTTTTTCTGTATGTAAAACTATAGTTATTCTCTATAAAATGTATTTTTTGTTAATATTTTTGGGTGTCTGGAACAGATTATGTAATTGGATTTACATTATTTCTTATGGGAAATATTGCTTCAGTTTTCATACAATTCGGTTTTCGTCAGACTTTCTGGAACGAATTAATCACGAAAACAGAGGTTCCACTGTATATCAATATACAGTATGTAGGTACTTGGTAAACTTAAATATTAATACAGAAAAGTATATAATACTGATATGCTGTGCTGTTAATTAATGAAAGTCTTTATTTCACTTTCTTCATTAGGAATCGTATTCTAAATCCTTAAATGCATTCCTAATTGTCTTAAAAAAATAAATTGTGATAAAAGAATCAGTAAGGCTGGTTAGGAAATAAGACAAGTGTTTCCTAACAAACTCCTCACCCCCACCCACCTTTCCTCCGACTTCGACAGAATGATGACTGACATTGTCCTGACCTCCCACAGTCAGCCTGACCTTGTGTCTATGATGACTGACACTGTCCTGACCTTTCGGTCAGCCTGACCTTGTGTCCATGATGACTGACAGTCCTGAGCCCCCAGAATCAGCCTGACCTTGTGTCCATGATGATTGACAGTCCTGAGCACCAAGAATCAGCTTGACCATGTGTCCATGATGACTGACAGTCCTGAGCACCCAGAATCAGCTTGAACTTGTGTCCATGATTACTGACAGTCCTGAGCACCCAGAATCAGCTTGACCGTGTGTCCATGATGACTGACAGTCCTGAGCACCCAGAATCAGCCTGACCTTGTGTCTATGATGACTGACAGTCCTGAGCACCCAGAATCAGCTTGACCTTGTGTCCATGATGACTGACAGTCCTGAGCACCCAGAATCAGCCTGACCTTGTGTCCATGATGACTGACAGTTCTGAGCACCAAGAATCAGCTTGACCTTGTGTCCATGATGACTGACAGTCCTGAGCACCCAGAATCAGCTTGACCTTGTGTCTATGATGACTGACAGTCCTGAGCACCCAGAATCAGCTTGACCTTATGTCCATGATGACTGACAGTCCTGAGCACCCAGAATCAGCCTGACCTTGTGTCCATGATGACTGACAGTCATGAGCACCCAGAATCAGCTTGACCTTGTGTCCATGATGACTGACAATTTTGAGCACCCAGAATCAGCTTGACCTTATGTCCATGATGACTGACAGTCCTGAGCACGCAGAATCAGCCTGACCTTGTGTCTATGATGACTGACAGTCATGAGCACCTAGAATCAGCCTGATCTTGTGTCAATGATGACTGACAGTCCTGAGCACCCAGAATCAGCCTGACCTTACCCCAAGCCTGGACACACGAGGATAAAGCTTTATCCTGGCAAATAAACCCCAAATAAAGCTTAAAACGAATACCAGAAGACAGCGGTGGTGGCAGCCTCCATACACAGCTTCAAGAACAGGTATGTTAGGGGGCCCACCAAGCCAGCCGTGGGCGAACCCTGCCACGGCTGGTCACCCCGACGTGACCAAGAGCCAGAACCCAACCCACAACGAGCCAAAAATAGCAATATAGACAGACGAACACAGAACCCCCCCCCCTACACCCCCTCCGGGTGGATCATTCTATGGACGCTCTCTCATCTCATATTACTCACACACCGTTATGTTACGTTACCCGTTACTCCCGGTAACTTACGTCAGCGGGTTCATGTTACCCTGACGGACAAAACTCCAGAATTTTCACAGAATTAAGGAATTAAGCGAGAAAATTTGAGCGGCACTTCTCTTGTTTTGGTTAGTGAGGCTCCGAGGTCGCTTACACCACAACTACCACAATATTAATCTATTCCATTTCAACAAAAGAAAATACTATTTTAATATACAAAATAATAGAAATAGTTCTGTTTCCTTCCTCTAGTACACAACAATGTAGTTTACATGTAATAAAACATCGTTACGCACAAAATAAACCCACTAACATCCTTTGTATTTCAGGTCGCCTATGTAATATATTATTATTGTAGAATAATAAAATTAGTCATAAGTATGTTTATTCAGATACACATAAATACAGTTACATAAATTATCATACATAGTTATGTGTGTGTAAATTACTCACCAGGATACCCCAGAAAAGTCAGTGACTTATTTATATTGTTGTTCATAAGGAAGTATGTAAAGTAAGTCAGTAAGTACGTGAGTGAGTAAGTAAGCAAGTGAATACGTAAGTCCTTGATTTCCTTGGGGGTCCTTGATTCCCATTGGGTTCCTTGATTTCCATTTTGGATTCCTTGATTTCCATTTGGGGTTCCTAGATTTCCATTTTGGGTTCCTAGATTTCCATTTGGGATTCCTAGATTTCCATTTGTGGTTCCTAGATTTCCATATAGGGTTCCTAGATTTCCATTTGGTATTCCTAGATTTCCATTTGGGGTTCCTAGATTTCCATTTGGTATTCCACGATTTCCATTTGGGGTTCCTTGATTTCCATTTGGGGTTCCTTGATTTCCATTTGGGGTACCTTGATTTTCATATGGAGTTCCTTGATTTCCATTGGGGGCTTTATTCCCATTAGGATCCTTGATTTCCATAGGGATTCTAACCCCCATCTGTTCAGTGGTTTGTCAAGTGGCTTTATATGACGTTTTTTGGTTTTGGTATGATAATTATACTTAGGTGTACCTGTACATAAACCATATCTTTAAATGGGCTGCAGAAAACAATATGAAGTTCAATGATGAGAAATTTCAATTACTGAGATATGGAAAAAGTGAAGAAATTAAAAATCTCATCGGAGTACAAAACTAATTCAAACCACACAATAGAGCGAAAAACTAATGTCAAAGACCTGGGAGTGATCATGTCAGAGGATCTTACCTTCAAGGACCATAACACCGTAGCAATCGCATCTGCTAGAAAAATGACAGGATGGATAATGAGAACCTTCAAAACCAGGGATGCCAAGCCCATGTTGACACTTTTCAGGTCGCTTGTTCTATCTAGGCTGGAATATTGCTCCACACTAACTGCACCTACTGGGAACGCTTGAAGTTCCTAAACCTGCACTCTCTAGAACGCAGGCGGGAGAGATACATTATTATATACACATGGAAAATTCTCGAGGGCTTAGTACCAAACTTGCACACAAAAATCACTCCGTACGAAAGCAAAAGACTCGGCAGGCGATGTAACATCCCCCCAATGAAGAGCAGGGGTGCCACTAGCACGTTGAGGGACAACACAATAAGTGTGAGGGGCCCAAGATTGTTCAACTGCCTCCCAGCATACATCAGGGGGATTACCAACAAGCCCCTGGCTGTCTTCAAGCAGGCACTGGACAGGCACCTCAAGTCGGTACCTGATCAGCCGGGCTGTGGTTCGTACGTTGGACTGCGTGCGGCCAGCAGTAACAGCCTGGTTGATCAGGCTCTGGTCCAACAGGAGGCCTGGTCACAGACCGGGCCGCGGGGGCGTTGACCCCTGGAATTCTCTCCAGGTAGACTCCAGGCACGTTTCAAGGCAGGTGAAATTGCTGACTAAGAAAATGTGCAGAGAACCTTCACGGCACGCATAACTGCGATAAACCACCTCAATTACTGGGAACGCTTGAAGTTCCTAAACCTGTACTCCCTAGAACGCAGGCGGGAGAGATACATTATTATATACACGTGGAAAATTCTCGAGGGATTAGTACCAAACTTGCATACGAGAGTCACTCCCTACGAAAGCAAAAGACTTGGCAGGCGATGTAACATCCCCCCAATGAAAAGCAGGGGTGCCACTAGCACGTTGAGAGACAACACAATAAGTGTCAGAGGCCCAAGACTGTTCAACTGCCTCCCAGCATACATCAGGAGGATTACCAACAAACCCCTGGCTGTCTTCAAGCAGGCACTGGACAGACACCTAAAGTCGGTACCTGACCAGGCAGACTATGGTTCGTACGTTGGACTGCGTGCGGCCAGCAGTAACTCCCAGGTCTTTGACATTAGTTTTTCGATTTATTGTGTGGTTGGAATTAGTTTTGTACTCCGATGATATTTTAATTTCCTCACGTTTTCCGTATCTGAGTAATTGAAATTTCTCATCATTGAACTTCATATTGTTTTCTGCAGCCCATTTGGTTTATATCTGCTTGGAGTCTTGCAGTGTTTTCAACGGTGGACACTGTCATACAGATTCGGGTGTCATCTGCAAAGGAAGACACGGCACTGTGGCTTATATCCCTGACTATGTCCGATATGAGGATGAGGAACAGGATGGGAGCGAGTACTGTGCCTTGTGGAACAGAGCTTTTCACAGTAGCTGCCTCAGAGTTTACTCTGTTGACTACTACTCTTTGTGTTCTACTTGTTAGGAAATTATAGATCCATCTACCAACTTTTCCTGTTATTCCTTTATCACGCATTTTGTGTGCTATTACACCATGGTCACACTTGTCAAAGGCTTTTGCAAAGTCTGTGTATATAACATCTGCATTCTGTTTGTCTTCTAGAGCATCCAGGACCTTCTTGTAGTGGTCCAGTAGTTGGGACAGACAGGAGCGACCTGCTCTAAACGCATGCTGCCTGTAGTGATACCGCTCTTGTGGAGAGCCGCAGCAGGACACAATACGGCACCACCTCAGGGGCCCCTAACAATAACAACAAACAGTACGGCGATGGCCCAGCATGGCGTGTGGTCTCGCTCTTACACAAATACATTCGT
>WNWK01004148.1:0-27500 GCA_009830355.1 Cherax destructor
GTAGATCCTGCTGCAGTAGATCCTGCTGCAGTAGATCTGTTGAAGAGCTGCAGTGCTCCTCATATCCTCTGTTGTTATTTCCTTATATTTAATAGACTACATAATTCAGAACCCAGCACGTAGAAGAGTCAGGGTGAGAGCTGCTGACCTTTAGTTTCCCCCACCACACACACACACACACACACACACACACACACACACACACACACATACCCATACCCATGCCATACCCAATGATTCCACCCACCTCAGTACAAACTCCACCTTCACACCAACCACCCATAGTTCCCCATCAGATCTCCCACTTTCCCAACCCCAACATACCCCCAGACTACGGTTTTAGAAAAGAAGTTAAAGGTTTGGTATACAAATGCAGATGGTATAACAAATAAATGTGAGGAGTGGCATGAAAGAATAAAGGAGACATCCCCAGACATAATAGCACTCACAGAAACGAAACTCACCAGGATGATAACAGATGCAATCTTCCCACCCGGATATCAAATCCTCAGGAAAGATAGAGGGAGCAGAGGGGAGGAGGAGTTGCACTGCTCATTAAGAACAGGTGGGGATTTGAGGAAGTGGAAGGAATGGATGGAATGGGTGAAAGGGACTACATAGTAGGAACAATTCAGTCTGAGGGCCATAAGGTGATAATTGCTGTAATGTACAACCCGCCACAGAACTGCAGGAGGCCAAGAGAAGAATACGACGAGAGCAACAGAGCAATGGTAGACACACTAGCCGAGGTAGCCAGAAGAGCCCACATGGGGAGAGCAAAGTTACTAGTTATGGGTGATTTCAATCACAAAGAGATTGATTGGGAAAACCTAGAGCCCCATGGGGGTCCTGAATCATGGAGAGCCAAGATGATGGATGTGGTACTGGAAAACCTCATGCATCAACATGTTAGAGACACTACCAGAGAGAGAGGTGGGGATGATCCAGCAAGACTGGACCTAGTATTCACCTTGAGTAGTTCGGACATCGAGGATATCACGTATGAAAGGCCCTTGGAGCTAGTGATCATTTGGTTCTGTGTTTTGATTATATAGTTGAGCTACAAGTGGAGAGGGAGCAGGAATAGGAAGGGAGAAACGAAACTACAAAAGGGGGACTACACAGGCATGAGGAACTTCCTACAAGACGTTCAGTGGGAGAGAGAATTGGCAGGAAAACCAGTAAAAGAAATGATGGAATATGTGACAACCAAATGCAAAGAGGCAGAGGAGAGGTTTGTCCCCAAGGGAAACAGAAGTAATGGGAAGACCAGAACGAGTCCTTGGTTCACCCAGAGGTGTAGGGAGGCAAAAAGTAAGTGTAATAGAGAATGGAAAAAGTACAGAAGACAAAGGACCCAGGAAAATAAAGAGATTAGCCGAAGAGCCAGAAACGAATATGCACAGGTAAGAAGGGAGGCTCAGCGACAATATGAAAATGATATAGCATCAAAAGTCAAGTCTGACCCGAAGCTGTTGTATAGCCACATCAGGAGGAAAACAACAGTCAAGGACCAGGTAATCAGGCTGAGAAAGGAAGGTGGGGAGTTCACAATAAACGACCAAGAGGTATGTGAGGAGCTCAACATGAGATTTAAAGAAGTATTTACACAGGAGACAGGTAGGACTCCAGGAATTCAGAATAGGGAGGTATACCAACAAGTGCTGGATGAAATACACACAACCGAGGAGGAGGTGAAGAAGCTGCTATGTGAACTCGATACCTCAAAAGCGGTGGGACCGGATAACATTTCTCCGTGGGTCCTTAGAGAGGGAGCAGAGATGTTGTGTGTGCCACTAACACAAATCTTCAACACATCCATTGAAACTGGGCAACTACCTGAGGCGTGGAAGATGGCAAATGTAGTCCCAATTTTTAAGAAAAGAGACAGACACGAGGCATTAAACTACAGACCTGTGTCACTGACGTGTATAGTATGCAAAGTCATGGAGAAGATCATCAGGAGGAGAGTGGTGGAGCACCTAGAAAGACACAAGCTTATAAACGTCAACCAGCACGGTTTCAGGGAAGGAAAATCCTGTGTCACAAACCTACTGGAGTTTTATGATAAGGTAACAGAAGTAAGACACGAGAGAGAGGGGTGGATAGACTGCATTTTTTTGGACTGCAAGAAGGCGTTCGACACAGTTCCTCACAAGAGGTTAATGCAAAAGCTAAAGGATCAGGCACACGTAACAGGAAAAACACTGCAATGGATCAGAGAATATCTGACAGGGAGGCAACAACGAGTCATGGTACGTGACGAGATGTCAGAGTGGGCACCTGTGACGAGTGGAGTTCCACAAGGGTCAGTCCTAGGACCTGTACTGTTTTTGGTATATGTGAATGACATAACGGAAGGGATAGACTCAGAAGTGTCCCTGTTTGCAGATGATGTGAAGTTAATGAGAAGAATAAAATCAGTCGAGGATCAGGCAGGACTACAAAGAGACCTGGACAGGCTGCAAGCCTGGTCCAGTAACTGGCTCCTTGAATTTAACCCTGCCAAATGTAAAGTCATGAATATCGGGGAAGGGCAAAGAAGACCGCAGACAGAGTATAGTCTAGGTGGCCAAAGACTGCAAGCCTCACTCAAAGAAAAAGATCTTGGGGTGAGTATAATACCGAGCACATCTCCTGAGGCACACATCAATCAGATAACTGCTGCAGCATACGGGCGGCTGGCAAACCTAAGAATAGCGTTCCAATACCTCACTAAGGAATCATTCAAGACTCTGTATACCATATACGTCAGGCCCATACTGGAGTATGCAGCACCGGTTTGGAACCCACACCTGGTCAAGCACGTCAAGAAATTAGAGAAAGTGCAAAGGTTTGCAACAAGACTAGTCCCAGAGCTAAGGGGATTGTCCTACGAAGAAAGGTTAAGGGAAATCGGCCTGACGACACTAGAGGACAGGAGGGTTAGGGGAGACATGATAACGACATATAAAATACTGCGAGGAATAGATAAGGTGGACAGAGACAAGATGTTCCAGAGAGGGGACACAGAAACAAGGGGACATAATTGGAAGTTGAAGACTCCTATGAGTCAAAGGGATGTTAGGAAGTATTTCTTCAGTCATAGAGTTGTCAGGAAGTGGAATAGCTTAGAAAGCGACATAGTGGAGGCAGGAACCATACATAGTTTTAAGACTAGGTTTGATAAAGCTCATGGAGCAGGGAGAGAGAGGACCTAGTAGCAATCAGTGAAGAGGCGGGGCCAGGAGCTATGACTCGACCCCTGCAACCACAAATAGGTGAGTACACACACACACACACACACACACACACAAACCATCGTTCTGTATTTCTCTCCTACGGAATTTTGGATCACTCAGAAGACGCAATGTGAAGAACGAGCTTTGTCACAGCATTTCGCTCAGGAAAGTTTTTTTTTTTTCAATCAAGAGAGGAGCTAATAAAACTACCCTGTACGGTACGTTGTCCTCTCCCAGCCAAAAAAAATGGGTTATATATATTGTATTTTAGCGAGTACACTTTTTTTTATATGTTTCCTTGCTTCCTCAGTGACTCGAAAAGCTTTCTTTCCCTTTTGCGAACCATTTTGTAATTTTCTTAAGTCAGCTGATGATGGCCTCGGGGGACTAGAAGTCATCTTCACATTTATCGCAAAAGTTTGTGTCAGACATTGTGAAGAAAATTCACTTACTGATTCTATGTTAACGGGAAAAACCATATTTTATTCTTCATTTCCGACGTCTATTTCAGAAATATATATATATATATATATATATATATATATATATATATATATATATATATATATATATATATATATATATATATATATATATACATACATACATACACACAGTAGGGTGTATATGAATTGGGACAGTGATGAAATAAGACATTTATTTGGAAACTTAATGTTTTTTTTTTTAAATAGATGGCAATTATATGGCATATAATTAATTTAATATGAGATATAAATACACTTCGCTTTTATAAGCATTGCTGCACGCTTTGGCACTGAGTCGACCAATGTTGAATACAATTTGGCAAGTTCATCGTTATGGTACCAGGTCCTAATAACAGAAGGAATTGGCTTCTCCACAGTTGAGTAGTTGTGTTTAGCGATCCTGCGATTAGTTATTGCCCAAAGATTCTCCACTGGATTGAGGTCAGGAGTGTTTCCAGGCCAGTTTAGAACGCATAACTCACTCTCTTCGAAGAATGTCTGCAATTTTCTGGAAGTGTGACATGGAGCAAGATCCTGCTGGAAAATGCCTTCTCCATCATAAAAGTCTCTATCCACAATGGGAAGCAAATGAGTTACCAGGATTGCCTTGTGTTTATCGTTCCCTCAATAATAAAAAGCCGTCCATGACCCATAGCAGTAAAACATCTTAGGTAGGTGATTTGGCGCTTGTTGAATGTGTCCATTCCGTAGAGATTCGTCTTTGTTCCGTCCCACTACCACTGATCTGTACCCATGTACTTCAAAATGCGTCTCGTTTGAAAATATAATTTTTCTCCATTCATCTGAAGTCCATCCCTTATGTTCGAGAAGCCTTTATCAAACAATTGAAGAATCAACATTTACGGCAGCTGAAGCGAAATCTGTCCGTAAATCTTTGCTGGTATTCTGGGATCATTTACACTATTTCTTATAACCTTGTCATCGTCAGGTGTTGTCTTGAGTTTTCTTCCACATCTTTCTTGACGCAGAGTTCCACAATCACCAGTGTCGTCATCTTCCTTTTTTCTTCTTCGTGGAATTATCGCTCACCATGAGGCGGGCTAAAACACGGGTTCGATCCCCCGGCTAGTCGCAGCGTTGTTATATACATTATAATATATATATATATATATATATATATATATATATATATATATATATATATATATATATATATATATATATATATATATATATATATCGTTATTATTTCATACTAAAAGCGGGGTAAGTTGGTTCATTACACAGTTTCAGCATTGCTACAATATTAAATGGAACCAGACAAGTCAAAATTAATAATTCAGGAATGGGCTATTACTGGACCACAGTGAGAGAGATTTGCTGCTGTATCTTTCTCACGGTGGGAGGCGGATCAGTGAGTCTGTGTACAGGTTAAACCCGTAAGTGGCCTTCATCAGTCATATCCCGACTCTAGATTAAAGCCAGGTCTCGGTTACTCCCATAAAATCTGTTTCATGTAGATGTTGTTTGCTTTTCTTAGTTTATTACGTTCAAACCACTTGTATAAAAGGCTAATTTTACAAGTAAAAAGGCAATCTAAAACACTTTATTTTTTTTTATAAATGCACAATGAGTAAATGCCTCGGAGAAGAGAGTTCTAAACAATGTTAAAATGAATCATAGTCAAACAGTATTTAAAGACAACACTAAAACAAATGAAAGAATGTGAATAAACGGTTTACAAATCCGAAGTATATAAGCCCCATCTATGCGAATAACTAATCATAATTTTTAAAGGGGTGGACCGGTTAGCCAGCGGAAGGCCTCGGTCAGATGACCAAAAGCTTCAACGGCGGGTCATCATCTGACTAAGACCCGCGTCAGGAAACACTTGTCCTGTTTCCTGACGAACCTTACCTAACCTAACCTAATATGCTGCACTTTTGTGAACACTGATGGATTGAACACATCGACTCGAGGCGGTGGGCCTGATTACCTGAAACTCCTCCAAGTCTTCCACCTTCCTCTGCATTGGACTGAAGAAGCCAATGAGTGATGAAACGTTTCCAGACTAAAGATACCCAAATGTTGCACAAGCTTCTCATTTATCAAATAAAAGAGCACAAAAAATAGTGTTATTTACGTTATCAGGAGTACAGTGAAGAGTAATGTGACGCTAATCACTGTGTGAGTCTGAGATCTGCTTCACAGTAGGCGTTGACAAGCTGGCTCCTCCAGGAGTAGCACTTAGATAATGGTGTGTAAAGCCTGTCGACTAGACGAGGGTCATTAAGACTGCATACAACCTGTTCTCTACCATGACTCACGAAATCGTAATGACACGGGTTCGAACCCCACCCGTGGTATGGTTTGTTCTCCACCAGTCAAATATACTTTAATTCCTAAAATAGGAAATAAGATCAACTCTAAGCATATATACGCAGAGTCATGCACATGTTCGGTCTATATGTCTGATATATATGCACAGGCATTCTAATATAAATATTAATGCATAAATACAAACGTTTTTCTGACAGCTACGATACCTCGTTACACAGTTGATCAAACAAAATATTCTACTCGGAAAGTAATGTTAATTTTGTGTTATTGTTTGCTGTATGTATGTTGAAGGGTTATCTATGTGGATCATACGCCTAGGGAATGGAAAACAATCAGGTTTGATCTAAGAAAGGGGAGGGTAAATGCATTTCCCGACGTTTGGTGAAATGCTCTTAATTCAAGGAATAGAAGTTACCTTAATTCTCTTTGCGCCAATGTGACACGTATAATAGACACTTGGTACTGACCAAACCCCTATTTTGAACTACAATTCACTCTGTATAGAGCTTTAGCTCGACCTAATACAGCTCTCCCCTCGCACACCTCACCTCTACCTACCTTGTAGCCTCGCACAGGGTATGAGGGGGAAAGTATATATTATACATATTTTGCCTGCAAACAATTGCTATATTCAGATAGTGTTAGGATCCACTAATTAAGTCTTCTGGCATCCAGCGGTGGGGGAACAAAGCTCAGCAGAGTGGCTCTTCAAGCGAGGTAATATGTTAAGACGAAGAGTGAAGGCTGACTTAGCTTCGACAGTGTGTACCCTCTGTTACGGCCTTTCACTTGTATACTTCAATCATGTCTTCCCCTCATTCTACCACTTCAATCATGGCTTCCCCATTTTAACCTTTCAGTCATATCTGGCATTGCTTCGACATTCTTCGTATGCCCAGCAAGTGAAGGCGAGCATAGCTTGATAGAATGTAATTGAAATATTTCCTGAAAAAATCCCCATCAATTCATTTGTAAGTTACTCAACCTGAGAATGACAATCATTTCAAGTCAACCAGGGGCAAAGTTCATTCAGTAGTAGAACTTGACGAATTCACAAATCCGGGAATTATTAAGTTCATTTACTGTTCAGAATGCCGAAGCAAACCACTTGCTATGAGTCCACAACAGACATTGCAGAAATAGAGTGCGATATACTAATAGATACAAGCTAACAACACTAAAATTAGCCAGTGTCAATCCCAAGGTACATAGTGTACTCCACTAAAGCACACAGTCTGTCCACACTGGACACATGCATTGAAAGATTAAGTCACAAACTGCTCAATATTCAAAGTACATACACAACCTAGTGTTGACACTCATGGTGTAGAAACTGAGTATACAATAATATATTTATTACTGAAAGTGTAGCAGTGTGTTGTGGTTACTCTGAGCGAAGTTCAGTGAAGACTCTTGCAGCAGTATGCCAACAATGTAGCTAAATAATAATGATGATAATTATAATAATTCATGTTAAGCGCTAAACCCATGTATGTCATTAAGGGCAAGACATAGTGGAGGTTATATACTGAAACTACACAACAAGCTTAGCCTCCAGCCAAGACAATTATCTAGAATTACACTAAGTCCGAAAATTTACATTAAGAATGTGTCTTTATCTGTATTTACCTATTTGTTTCATTTTATTATAATTGACATATTAAATATTACAAAAGAGTGTGAAACGCCAGAGGTTCGATCCTGCTCAAGGCTCTGACCCCCTGACCTCCCAGGCAGAAGAGTATCACCACATGACCATTATGGTGGAGTGTGTTTAATGCTATGTTAATGGAGACAGAGTCGGTTCAGCGCTTTATTTGATTATAATAATGATCCCAGAATCTCGCTCACGTCCTTTCCCATGATTCAGCGGTACCGTCCTGCCTCACCCAGCATCAAACGTCTTGGATAATATTAAAAAAAAAATGGAGAATATAAACATGGGTTACTACAACAGTGGTTCTCGATATTATCTCAGCAGTCAAACATGAAAAGGAATACCTTGTGATTTTGACAATAGTTACAGTAGACATTAATAATATATGTATTAAATAAACAAAGAGAGAGATTAGAATATAACAAACACCCGTTTCGTCTCGCATATTTTCATGGAATAACAAGATTATCTCTGTCAGGAGTTACGGTGCGAAGCTGGAATAAAAAACCGTGTAGTTAATTAACATTTGTGTACATTATCCAGTGTTAAAAGAGGTGAACACCGGCTTAATATTGACAAGTTTTTGCCTCATGGGATCGGTCTCTGCAATACTGCTGTTGCGTTAATATAGAACCAGGATATTCAGGAAACTGGTAAGTGGTTTTTGTTCGTCAGTGTAGATACATTATGTTTGATGTCATTTCAGAGGTAAGACATTAATTTTGCTCTTTATGCGTAAGTTTATAACTCAATTATTAATGGTTTAGTTAGTTCATCTATATATAAATAAGAATAGCAATTGAACTTCCCACATCAAAAGCTTATGTATGGTTTTACCCGGAATCCATTTATTATTATTTTCCTGCGTGCCGCAGGAAAATAAACAGCAAAAATTAATGTGCGAGGTGCTTTAAGGAGGTCTAATTCTGCCTACATAGAAATGGTGAGGTCGAGTGTCTATTGACTGAGAACGAAAAGTAAAGTCCCCAGAGGTAAGTGGGTGGGTGGTTGAGTGACAGTCATACTTGACTATGATTTTTATAATCAAAACTAAGGCTAAAACCACCTCTTTGACTGTATTGAGTGCTTAGATGGGTAAATCTTTCTATTCTAGCCTTTTCCTACGTGTTTTGACGTGAGATGTTTAAATTTCGAGCATTATGGCTCAGACATTTAAACAGGCAAAAAATACCGCACCTCAGGCCGCAAGGAAAAGAATATTTAGCCCTTTAACTCGGCAGTCAGAGATAATTATCACTTAACCAACTACTAACTTACCTCTGGGGAATTAACGGTTCTCATCTCATCTGAGAAATCGTTCTCATCGTCTCTGAATTAGTGTAGGAGGAAATAATGTGTTCAGATATTTGGGAGTGGACTTGAACAGTTCTTTGAGAGATGAGGTGAACCATAGAACTGACGAAGGAGAGGTGTGGTGCATTGAGGCATCTGTGGAGACAAACAACTATATCCTTGGAAATAAAAAGATATACATGAATATAATGCTACCAAGACGGGTGTGAAACATGGGTTTTGAATGTTACAGCGAGGAGGAGGAGGCTAGAAGTAAAGTGCGGTGTGAATATTATGCAGAGATTTCTGAGTCTGGATATTAGGAGGTGATATGACGTTACCATAAGTATTATTTAGAGGGCTGAGAAGGGGTTGTTGAGGTAGTTTAGACATTCAGGGAGGATTAAGAAAAATAGAATAAAGAGGGCGTATAAATTTAGGATGGACGGAAGGAGGAGTAGGGGGTCATCCTAGGAAACGTTGGATGGGGTGAAGGAAGTTTTAAATTCTAGGAGTTGGACACCCAACAGGTTTATGTAAGCATGTTAAATGGGAGTGGATGCTAGTGTTTTTTGTAGGATTTGACGTGCTGCTGGAGTGTGAACAAAGTAACATTTATGAAGGGATTCGGGGAAACCAGCTAGCGGGACTTGAGTCCTGGAGGTGGAGAGTACAGTGCCTGCACTCTGTAAGAGGAGTGGAGATGTTGCTGTTCGGAGGGTCATCTGAAATGCGAGAGACAGTGAAGGTATTTTCTTTTTTTGTTGGGTCACCCTACCTCGGCGGGAGATGGCCAGTGTATGTGTTTGTTTATATAATGTGTGTGTCGTGCTGAATAGGTAACATTTGCTATTTTGGCTTAAATAGCAAAGCTCTTCTTGCCGAATAATCCAAGCGAAAATTAGTGTATGCAATAATTTCGCAAAAATCATTCTGAACCTAAAGATAAAAATATATTTCATTGTGTTTGTTTATTATTAAGTTATTATAAACTTATCTAAAATATATTTAGTTGGATTACGGTTAATTAAATTGCGCTTGTTATAATAAGATTAGGTAAGTTTTCTAAGGTTCTTTTGGGACAAAATTATAAATTTTTATATTAACATAAATGAAGAAAAAAATATCTTTAAACGTATAAGAGAAAATTTTAGAAAGGACTTAGTTTTGAAAGAGTACTTGCTGATTGACCAGTTTTACCTATTCAGCACGATATATATATATATATATATATATATATATATATGTTCCAGACTCATCGACACCACCAGGGACCCAAGCGCAGCCACGTTCATGTTCCAGCGTCTCAGCGTGGCCATCCAGAGGGAAAACGCATGCTGCATACTTGGCTCGCGTCCGGCTTCGGAGGAGCTGGAGGAGATTCATAAGCTTTGATATATTGTACCATTTTATTCATGTTCATGTTTTCCATTGATGTATTCTGTCTGTTAATAAAGCGGTAGGAGAAGAAAATATTCAAACAGCTCCGGGGAGAACCTCGAGTTTTCCCTGAGGTACGTTTATTGTCTTCTCTGAGGATGAGGGTCCCCAATAAAGTTCCAGAGGTGGTACCTCCCTATATATTTATATATATATATATATATATATATATATATATATATATATATATATATATATATATATATATATATATATATATATATATATATATATAACAAACGCAGTGCTTTACCGACCGTACCACACTGGACCAATACCTTGGCATCCAGCTCACGCTAGACGTTGATCCAAGGCACCCAGCTTTCAGGCAGGTGGCTTACAGCTTTTCATCTCATCCCCTGCATGCATCGACACAACTAGAGATTTTTACAATGCTAGGAATGCGTTCCTGTCACAAGGTTCGTAGGGTCGAGTCTCCGTCGGCCAGAGATCAGTGTTTGTGAATATTTCGCCTGCTCTTGCGAATTCCTAGCATTGTAAAAATCTCTAGTATATATATATATATATATATATATATATATATATATATATATATATATATATATATATATATATATATATGAAGATATACCACATTAGCACATTTCACGTCCTTCCCTGAGGATATTGGATAAAAAGGCGACGAAATGCTTTTATAAATTTTAAAAATTCCAGGAACTCTGAAGAAAGTTATGCGAGGAAACAAATATACTCTTAACCAGAGTGAAAGGGGGTGAGCACTCCACTGTGGAGTGTAATAATGAGTGAACCTTCCTGCGTGTATGATGCCAGCTACACCACCATTACTCTGAATAAATATGCTGCTAGATTAAGATATTAGGTGAGAGACTCGGGGTGAGAGAGAGAGAGAGAGAGAGAGAGAGAGAGTCAGATTATAGTGCAGAGGGACTCGTGGAAACCAGTCACAGGTATTGCTTTTATAGTATATGCAAGACAAGCCACGAAGGACGGAAATCTTCTGCTCAAGATCTTTCACACTTCTTCGTGCGTCATCAGGAGTTATGCAATGTTGCAAGAGTAGCAACAGGTAGATTGAGAGGAAATATACAAGCTAAGAATCTAATAAATTGAACGTATCTGGATCAAAACAGTGTCATCCCAATACGTCTTAGACGTTCTCCATTCGACGCAGCCTCAGCGATCTATTTCGTCGAAATTACAGTGAAATTCAAGGTCAGAATTTCAAACTGTGAAATAGTCACTCGGCTTATGGAATAATTAACTATTTGTTCGTGATGTGCAGTACCTGCAAGCGTTCGTGATGTGCAGCCCTTGTATACGTTCGTGATATGCAGCCCTTGTATACGTTCGTGATGTGCAGCAGTTACCTCCATTCGTTCGTTTTGTGGAACAAATAGCGCAGCTTTTGATTCCTGTGGAACAACTCTTTCCTGCGGAATAAATTTCTCCATCCATTCATTTAGTCCAACAAATAACTCCATTTGCTTATCTTGTGGAACATTTAACTCCACTTTCTTATGTTATAGAACATAACTCTGTACGTAATTCATGTGGAGCAACTAATTCCATTTGCTCATCTTCTGGAACAAATAACTCATTTGTTCGCGAAATAAATGATTCTGTCGACTCCTTTTGTGTAACAAAAAGTTCAATTTGTTCCTTGTGTGTGCAAGAAATAGGTCATTTCTCTTATGTAAAACTGCCATACTTGCAATTGCAAGAAGGCCGGTTCTATCCCCGGTTCTCCTGCGTAATTACGAGATATTTCGTTTTAATTAATGAATTTGCAAGTGGTTTAAGAATAACTTTTATTTCCCCCCCTAAAAAAAAAATTAAATAAGTATACTATTTTTACTATATTTAAATTCTCCAGAGGAGACTAATGAGCTTCCTCGTCCTTACTGTCTCGCAAAAAAAATCTATAAATTATTAAAATTATGTTAATTTTAGTCGTAAGATTAGTTCCAACTTCGGAATATTTGATTGGTTAATTTTAAGGTAAATATAATAACATTATGCAAATAGCATATGTTTTTAAGTTGTCCTGAAGAATGAATGTAATTACAAGCATGACGACGTTTCGTTCCAGGATGAGTAAAAAATATCGTCTATTTTTCAAATTCTAAATTGTGACTTACTAGTAAATTAACGTTTTCCTAATTATATTATGATTTAGAACACTAAAGAACAATCAAGTCTCCTGTCCTATGCGGTAACAGGCATGATATGTATCTAGATATGTATCTAGATATGTATCTAGATATGTATCTAGATATGTATCTAGATATGTATCTAGAGATATGTATCTAGAGATACATATCACGGAAGACACAGTGACAGAGTACATGATTATATAATTATATATATATATATATATATATATATATATATATATATATATATATATATTTTTTTTTTTTTTTATATATATTTTTTTTCAACAAGTCGGCCGTCTCCCACCGAGGCAGAGTGACCCAAAAGAAAGAAAATCCCCAAAAAGAAAATACTTTCATCATCATTCAACACTTTCACCACACTCATACATAATCACTGTCTTTGCAGAGGAGCTCAGATACGACAGCTGAGAAAAGTCCCTCCCAGCTGTCACTATCTCAGACCCCTCCTTTAAAGTGCAGGCATTGTACTTCCCATTTCCAGGACTCAAGTCCAACTAAATTAATTAACTGGTTTCCCTGAATCCCTTCACAAAATGTTACCCTGCTCACACTCCAACAGATCGTCATGTCCCAAAACCATTCGTCTCCATTCACTCCTATCTAACACGCTCACACATGCTTGCTGGAAGTCCAAGCCCTCGCCCACAAAACCTCCTTTACCCTTCCCTCCAACCTTTTCTAGGACGACCCCTACCCCGCCTTCCTTCCCTACAGATTTATACGCTCTCCAAGTCATTCTACTTTGATCCATTCTCTCTAAATGACCAAACCACCTCAACAACCCTCTTCAGCCCTCTGACAAATACTTTTAGTAACTCCACACCTTCTCCTAATTTCCACATTCCGAATTTTCTGCATAATATTTACACCACACATTGCCCTTAGACAGGACATCTCCACTGCCTCCAGCCTCCTCCTCGCTGCAGCATTTGCAACCCATGCTTCACACCCATATAAGAGTGTTGGTACCACTATACTTTCGTACATTCCCTTCTTTGCCTCCATGGCTAACGTTTTTTGTCTCCACAGATACCTCAATGCACCACTCAACTTTTTTCTTCATCAATTCTATGGTTAACCTCATCCTTCATAAACCCATCCGCTGACACGTCAACTCCCAAATATCTGAAAACATTTACTTCTTCCATAATCCCTCTCTCAAAGTGATATCCAATTTTTCTTTATTTAAATTGTTTGATACCCTCATCACCTTACTCTTATCTATGTTCACTTTTAACTTTCTACCTTTACACACTCTCCCAAACTCGTCCACTAACCTTTGCAACTTTTCTTTAGAATCTCCCATAAGCACAGTATCATCAGCAAAAAGTAACTGTGTCAACTCCCATTTTGCATTTAATTCTCCATAATTTAATCCCACCCCTCTCCCCAACACCCTAGCATTTACTTATTTTACAACCCCATCTATAAATATATTAAACAACCATGGTGACATTACACATCCCCTACTTTTACCGGGAAGTAATCTCCCTCTCTCCTACACACCCTAACCTGAGCCTCACTATCCTCATAAAAACTCTTTACAGCCTTCAGTAACTTACTACCTATTCCATACACTTGCAACATTTGCCACATTGTTCCCCTATCCCCTATCCCCTATCGAACTACTTAGGACAAAGTAAGCGAAATCACAGCTTGGTTTTCCTTGAAGGAGTTCTGAAAAACAATCTGTTTAGGTGGAATTATAAGAAACATAGCCACAGTCAAATACTCCTTCATTACAAGGGAAGTGGATAAGTGGACTGAGCTAGCTAAGGAGACAGTAGAGGTATATAATAAATGGATTTAGATAGATGACAGCAACACAAAGACTGAACCAAAATAACTCAAGTCACATCAGAAGAAAGACAGCAATATATATTGTAATGTATTTTAAATGTAGACTAGAGGAGCATTCTGACAATTCAGACTACAGCACACAGCATCAGTATCGTGTCAGGGTACACAGACGAGCAATAGTTCCAATTGAAGCAAAAAAACAAAAGGCGTATAAAGAGCATTAAATCCACTTTATTCCCTACGTGTGATTGGTAGCTGGATTATATAGGGTTCAAGATGATGCGGCTACTATAAACATTTTAAGTTTTGTGTGTGAGTTTTACAGTATTTGTAGTTACAAGATCAGATCTACATTTGGGACGTCGTCTTCTCTCCAGAGTTTTAGCCTCTGGAGAGCGAAACGTTGCCATAATATAATGTTGCATTTGTTGCACATGTGTCTTCTAACATATTGTAGGTATTCTGCCAACTTTATTACGTTAACTTTATTACGTTTTAAGTAATAAGAACAAACTGATAAGAGAAGACATGACTCGACCCCTGCAACCACAAATAGGTGAGTACACACACACACACACACACACACACACACACACACACACACACATCACATCACACACAGAGCTAAGGGGATTGTCCTACGAAGAAAGGTTAAGGGAAATCGGCCTGACGACACTAGAGGACAGGAGGGTTAGGGAAGACATGATAACGACATATAAAATACTGCGAGGAATAGATAAGGTGGACAGAGACAAGATGTTCCAGAGAGGGGACACAGAAACAAGGGGTCACAATTGGAAGTTGAAGACTCCTATGAGTCAAAGGGATGTTAGGAAGTATTTCTTCAGTCATAGAGTTGTCAGGAAGTGGAATAGCTTAGAAAGCGACATAGTGGAGGCAGGAACCATACATAGTTTTAAGACTAGGTTTGATAAAGCTCATGGAGCAGGGAGAGAGAGGACCTAGTAGCAATCAGTGAAGAGGCGGGGCCAGGAGCTATGAATCGACCCCTGCAACCACAAATAGGTGAGTACAAATAGGTGAGTACACACACACGCACACAGAGGGGTCACAGCAACAAGGGGTCACAATTGGAAGTTGAAGACTCAGATGAGTCAAAGGAACGTTAGGAAGTATTTCTTCAGAGATGTTAGGAAGTGGAATAGTCTGGAAACTGACGTAGTAGAGGCAGGATCCATACACAGTTTTAAGATGAGGTATGATAAAGCTCATGGAGCAGGGAGAGAAGCTAAGCTTTATAAGAATGAGCAAGAATTAGATTATGCGAGGTTCTATATATAGCTTATTCACCAAACGATGCATTAGTGATATAAAACACAACAGAGAGAGAGAGAAAGATGAGAGAGAGAGAGAGAGAGAGAGAGAGAGAGAGAGAGAGAGAGAGAGAGAGAGAGAGAGAGAGAGAGAGAGAGAGTGAAAGCTGATGTAGGTAGCAGCTCTTAGCTTGTAAATGAAGTTAGGAACCCTTATCCTAACCTTGTTAAACCCTGTGTAAAAAAAAGTGAGAGAAAAGAAAGAGAGAGAGAAAGAGAAAAGAGAAAGAAAAGAAGAGAGAGAGAAAGCTGATGTTGATAAGTTTTTATCTTACCTTAACCTAACCCTGTGTAAGAGAGAGAGAGAGAGAGAGAGAGAGAGAGAGAGAGAGAGAGCCTCTTTACTAGACAATTTTTCATCTTACTAAAGATTTTATAGAGTTGTCAAAATGAGAAATCTCTGTTACCTGCTTCTCATTCCTGCTTCGCCGGCTATGCACTATTCACTGCAGAATTTGAATTACTCCGAGACTCTAATCGTTTATTCACCAGAATTTATTCCGTTTAATCGTCAAATAATGTTACTGCTTTTAACCCTTTACCAGGCCACGCATCAAATTTGAGACACTGCAACATTTGCAACATATATTCTGATAATATAATTATTTCTAAGACATATTTATTTGTGTTCATTTGTCAAGTTTATTTATTTTAGGCGCCTCTAAAATACCCTCTATGGCAGAATCAAATATGAGGCACACCTGGCCTGGTAAAGGGTTAAAAAGGATCAATAAAGAATATCTATTTTAATCCTTATTTGTGCCAACCTGTTTTTTTTTTATCATGGAATTAGGTGTTGCCTCATAGGTGATTACATAGGTGAAGGGAACTATTTTCACTGTATTCTATTCATTAGGACGAAAAAAACTTTTTTTTTTTACGAAAAATAAATGATTTTGTCTGTTTTATTCTACAAGACTGATGCAGAAAAAAATAATTTGCGATGTAATAATGATAAATATTAATTAGTCCTCCCCTTCCTGATGATAAGATTTTATTTATTTCATTATGTTAGATACGATAATTCTGAATTTCATGCGAAAAAAAAAATGGATATTTTTTTATGCTTATTTTGCTTTACAGTTTTTGGCACTCAGGATATCAAATGTCAGAAGTTAACGTTCATAGTAAGGGATACACACACACACACACACCCTGTACACTGTGTACGTTAGGCCCATACTGGAGTATGCAGCACCAGTTTGGAACCCACACCTAACCAAGCACGTAAAGAAGCTAGAGAAAGTGCAAAGGTTTGCAACAAGACTAGTCCCGGAGCTAAGGGGTATGTCCTACGAGGAGAGGTTAAGGGAAATCGACCTGACGACACTGGAGGACAGAAGAGATAGGGGGGACATGATAACGACATATAAGATACTGAGAGGAATTGACAAGGTGGACAAAGACAGAATGTTCCAGAGATGGGACACAGCAACAAGGGGACACAGTTGGAAGTTGAAGACTCAGATGAATCACAGAGATGTTAGGAAGTATTTCTTCAGTCACAGAGTGGTCGGGAATTGGAATAGTTTGGGAAGCGATGTAGTGGAGGCAGGAACCATTCATAGCTTTAAGAAGAGGTATGATAAATCTCATGGCGCAGGGAGAGTGACCCAGAAGCGACCAGTGAAGAGGCGGGGCCAGGAGCTATGACTCGACCCCTGCAACCACAACTAGGTGAGTACAACTAGGTGAGTACACACACACACTGAGAGGAATTGACAAGGTGGACAGAGACATGATGCTCCAGAGATGGGACACAACAACAAGGGGTCACAGTTGGAAGTTGAAGACTTAGATGAACCACAGGGATGTTAGGAAGTATTTCTTCAGTCACAGAGTTCTTAGGAAGTGGAATAGTCTGGGAAGTGATGTAGTGGAGACAGGATCCATACATAGCTTAAAGAAGAGGTATAATAAAGCTCATGGAGCGGGAAGAGGGACCGAGTAGCGGCCAGTGAAGAGGCTGGGCCAAGAGCAGTGACTCGACCCCTGAAACCACAACTAGGTGAGCACACACACACGCAAGTACACACAAAAATAAATCACCAGGCAGAGTATCTATAAACAAGTGCCTTTGACAACTGGTAACACACACAAAAGATAAATATATTTAACAAACAGAACACACACAAGGTACAGTCTGCCGCCTTAATATATGCAAATTAACCTTTGTAGGATGCTAGCAACATTTGGGATGGTAGACGCTACTCAATTCTACACAACTTCAAAAACATTCTTCAAAGTATATATATATATATATATATATATATATATATATATATATATATATATATATATCACTAGTACCAAAAAGCAGTAGAGATATAAATCTTTAGCTACTTACCAGAGATTTACAGCAATAGCACTCCTGATATACTGCCTCCAGTCTGTGAACCACAAATAATGATACTGTTTAAACACACACACACACACACACACACACACACACACACACACACACACACACACACACACACACACACTCCATTCATAGAATTACGAACAGGTACGACACTGCCCACGAAGTCAGTACTAATGTAGCTGGTGTTTTAAAGGTTATGCCAGGAGCCGAGGCTCGAGCCCCTGCAAGTACAGCTAGGCGAATACACCCACCACAGACCAGTGTTTTAAACAGGTGTAATGTGCAAATTATCATAAAATACATGAATTGTTTAAATCCCTGAAATCCCCCCACAGAATCACAACAAGTGTTCAGTAATTGTAGGTCGTAGATTGTGCTGTTTATTAGATCATAAGTATTGAGAAGCACTACAGAAGACCTACTGGACCATACTAGGTACGTCTTTGAGGCAGATATGTATGAATAAATAAATTATTATACATTATATATTTTTTATGCATATATGTTAATAGAGACATATATATAGTTAAATTCTAAAACCGAAGAAATTCGTTTTATGTTATAAAATTAAAGCCTAAATAAATTATAAAATAATATTTGAAAGCAGGAAGAGGTATTGCAGCACGATATTGCCCCAGTAACCGTAGTTATACGCTGGATGCTCGTAAACTGAGGTAAACAGAAACGTACGTTAGCGATAAAATATCGAACAAAATATATCCTGTTGAATGCAATGTGTTCTCCGAATACCCGAGATATCCAAGTGCGGGAATAATGTATCCCACTATATACCTCTTCGATTTTAACATTAATTCGGGTCCTCTGATATAAACGTTTCTCTCTCTCTCTCTCTCTCTCTCTCTCTCTCTCTCTCTCTCTCTCTCTCTCTCTCTCTCTCTCTCTCTCTCTCTCTCTCTCTCTCTCTCTCTCTCTCTCTCTCTCGTCATGCAAGAGAAGTATTAATAGGATTAGAGATACTACCGTGTATTTTACAAGAAATTTTGTCATTTTTTTTTCTACTCATTTACAAAGGCTTCTCGTACCCAATACACCCGTGTTGGGTAAAGGGAGAAGTTGAAGCTATCTCATACCTAAAGTAATTATTATTATTATTATTATTATTATTATTATTATTATTATTATTATTATTCTATTGATTCCAGAGAAGTGTATGCAAATGCACTAAAAGTCTTAGATATTTAATTTTATTTACCTGCATATAAATGAAATTAGGAAACAAAATAATATATATATAATGTAGTGCCGAATATGTAAAACTTGGCTTAAATAGCAACGCTCTTCTTGCCGAAAAAAAATATATTTTATTGTGTTTGTATATTATTAAATTATTGTAAACTTATATCAAATATGTTTTGTTGAATTAGGCTAAATTAAATTGGGCCTGTCATAATAAGGTTAGGTAAGTTTTCTAAGATTCTTTTGGTACAAAATAATTATTTTTACATTAACATAAATGAAAAAAATATTTCTTTAAAAGTATAAGAGAAAATGTTAGAAACGAAAATTTTAGAAGGGACTTAATTTTAAACGAGTTCTTGCTAATTGACCAATTTTACCTATTCGGCACGATATATATATATATATATATATATATATATATATATATATATATATATATATATATATATATATATATATATATATATATATATATATATATATATATATATATATATATATATATATATAAATATAACATATGTATGTGTGTCTGTGAGTAAATCGCCTTAAATATCATATGGTCTTAGGAATTTCCCGTTGTCCTGGAACCAGGTCTTGTAAGAGGAGAATTTTCCAGTGGTTTCGGAGCCCAGATCTTGTGACAGAAGAATTTTCCAGTGGTTCCGGAGCCCAGATTTTGTGAGAAGAATTTTCAGTGGTTCCGAAGCCCAGATCTTGTGAGAGGAGAATTATCCAATGGTTCTGGAGCCCAGATCTTGTGAGAGGAGAACTTTCCATTGGTTCTTGAGCCCAGATCTTGTGAGAGGAGAATTTTCCAGTGGTTCCGGAGCCCAGATCTTGTAAGAGGAGAATTTTCCAGTGGTTCCGGAGCCCAGATCTTGTGAGAGGAGAATTTTCCAGAGGATCCGGAGCCCAGGTCTTGATATACGGATCTGCTTCAGCTATTACTGTCAAGAGCAGCAGTTGCAATGGGAGCATCTTGCAACACAAAGGCTGAAGGAAGCTTCATGGCCAGTTGTTTCATCGAGGTTTTTCTTGTTCTTTCCACGCGCCGGGTTCACACTCTAAGGGACCTGAGTTTGATTTCCGGGAGGGAAGAGAAAGACGCCTGATCGTGTCTTCTTACGCCTGGTATCCCTGGCAAAGAAAAACATGTTCTTATATGGAATCCCTTATTAAAAACGTTTCGCCCACACTCTAGATTTATTAGGGCACACTCAGACATGTCTGACTTGATACGGCCCACTCCGTGGGCGAAACGTCATCAGTATAGAATTTCGTACAATTGGATTTGTCTCAATCATCGTGTTTCCAAATATCACCTATTTACCTTCTGCCCATATGTATCTAGAGGTATATATTTACATTAGTGTTAGCCGACTTTTGTGTTATGTCTGATTAGGTAAAGTTTGTCAGGAAAGAGGACAAGTGTTTGTTGACGCGGGTCTTACTCATATGATGATTCGCAGCCGGAGCTTTTGGTCATCTGACCGAGGCCTTCCGCTGGCTTACC
This sequence comes from Cherax destructor, assembly GCA_009830355.1. Classification (NCBI taxonomy): domain Eukaryota; kingdom Metazoa; phylum Arthropoda; class Malacostraca; order Decapoda; family Parastacidae; genus Cherax; species Cherax destructor. The sequence goes on from WNWK01004148.1 coordinate 20,772, forward strand.
GGACCAACCTTTTAAAAACTTATGATTATAATTATAACCATTTTTGTGGTTGGCAGCCTGGAGGAAGGGAAGGGAAGGGAAGGGTAGCGGGAAGGAATCAGTAACATACATGAGATAGTTTTGGGTTTTGAAATGAGCTATAGAAGGATAAATATGTTTGCTTACGTGTTTTCCTAAACCACGATACAGCTCTTGGCCTTTGAAGGGGGTAAGGTAAAATAACAAATATGTGTGAAAAAACCTGGGCAGTTTTTCATCAGAAAATAAATAGCTGGTCAGCTTAGGAGCAGAAACAGACGTAGTTCCACTGAGATATAATCCATATCAAGTACTCAAGACAAACCAATCAACCACACAGCTCAAGTACAATGCAGATGAAATTTAAACAAGTTATAAATGTCAAAAAACAAATACAGGATTGAGAATGTCGTTGTGAGGAACATTCGTGTCTATAAATTTAGTCACCCTCAGGAATATGGAGGTGTTCTCACCCTACTATTAAAATACTATCACGGGGGGTTGTAAATACTATCACGGGGGTTGTAAATACTATCACGGGGGTTGTAAATACTATCACGGGAGGTTGTAAATACTACCACGGGGTTGTAAATACTATCACGGGGTTGTAAATACTATCACGGGGGTTGTAAATACTATCACGGGGGTTGTAAATACTATCACGGGGGTTGTAAATACTATCACGGGGGTTGTAAATACTATCACGGGGGTTGTAAATACTATCACGGGGGTTGTAAATACTATCACGGGGGTTGTAAATACTATCACGGGGGTTGTAAATACTATCACGGGGGTTGTAAATACTATCACGGGGGGTTGTAAATACTATCACGGGGGTTGTAAATACTATCACGGGGGTTGTAAATACTATCACGGGGTTGTAAATACTATCACGGGGGTTGTAAATACTATCACGGGGGTTGTAAATACTATCACGGGGTTGTAAATACTATCACGGGGGTTGTAAATACTATCACGGGGGTTGTAAATACTATCACGGGGGTTGTAAATACTATCACGGGGTTGTAAATACTATCACGGGGTTGTAAATACTATCACGGGGGTTGTAAATACTATCACGGGGGGGTTGTAAATACTATCACGGGGGGGTTGTAAATACTATCACGGGGGGGTTGTAAATATAGACCTATCAGAGGAAAACCAGATTATTTCGGTACCCGAGCAATAAATCCGTCGTATGTAGGAGGATTTAAACGTAGCCAATATACTTTGAGCACACACATCTTAAATAAACATCTTAAATAAACATCTTAAATAAACCAGGTTCAAAATGTCAAGTTTTTTAGTCTCGTAATGCGTGTCAGGTTGAATTATTATAATTTTTTTCCCCCACTCATGACCTTGTATTTGTAGTTACAACAAGAATTATAGAGTTTCAGTCCTTGTCCTGATAAAAATCATTATTTTCCCTAGCTCAGTGTTCTATTTACAGTTCGTATGTGCTAGTTTATTTACACTCAGTTCTGTGTTAATGTGCTGGACTGGTATGGTTCTAAAGGAAGTTTTGGTAAATTTTGGAAATGTAAACAATAAATACATTATTTTATTTTTCAGTTAAGACACACACACACATTGCTTTAAGAAGAGGTACGACAAAGCTCTTAGAGCAGGGTGAGAGCGGACCTTCATAGAGTTGTCAGGAAGTGGAATAGTCTGGGAAGTGATTTAGTGGATGCAGGAACCATACATAGGTATGATAAAGCTCATGGAGCAGGAATTGTGACCTAGTAGCGACCAGTGAAGAGGCGGGGTCAGGAGCTGTGACACGACTCCTGCAACCACAACTAGGTGAATACAGCTAGGTGAGCACACACACACACACACACACAGCAAATTAATTCTTCTCAGAGAAAAAGAAATACAAACATCACCTAACAAAATAAATGCACACGAGGAACGAGTGTAGCAATGAAACGTGTAGAACAAGTGAAACAGGTGGAACAAGTGGAACAGGTGGAACAAGTGGAACAGGTGGAACAAGTGGAACAAGTGGAACAGGTGGAACAAGTGGAACAAGTGGAACAGGTGGAACAAGTGGAACAAGTGGAACAGGTGGAACAAGTGGAACAGGTGGAACAAGTGGAACAGGTGGAACAAGTGGAACAAGTGGAACAAGTGGAACAGGTGGAACAAGTTGAACAGAGGAGGGGGGCAAGTTGAACAAGCGAACACTTGGAACAATTAGAACGTGTAAGGAGAGGCATCTCGTTTCAGCAGAATGTGAATTAGTGGATAACAAAACATTGATATTTATGGAGGTGACGCACGAGGAAGGGAGAGGAAAATTAGGCTCTGGACAACATAGGTGGATGAAAGTATAGAATAGAACAAAACTCGAGAAATGTGAACAGAAACAGAGGAGAGGAGAACAGAGAATTACAGAGGAGGAAAGAAGTTGAGAGCAGAGACAGGGGAACAGAGACAAAGAAAAAAGAGAGTGAAATATAGGCTGATAAGAACAGCGGAAAACAGAGAAAAGCAAAGCAAGGTAGAAATAGATGAGAACTGAGGAGAGAGAGAGAGAGAGAGAGAGAGAGAGAGAGAGAGAGAGAGAGAGAGAGAGAGAGAGAGAGAGAGAGAGGTCCTACAGGAATACATGAAAGAGTAACGGCTGTGTATTGAAGGTATATTGCATCAGTGACTCCATGTTTATTGTACACCAGGAACACATCTTATAAACAGGAACCTCACTTGATGAAAGATGCTGGAGAGCTTGAGACTAATGAGGGAACTTCTTCATCGTGTTCCCATGTACGTAACTTCGAAGTCTGCGAAGTTCATCTCAAGCTTATGCTTGTTTCTGTTCGCTAAGCGGACTTGACCTTGATCATGTGACTACGTCACCGCCAGAGGTACGGTGGTACTTGACCTTGATCATGTGACTACTTCACCGCCAGACTTATACTGTCAAGTCTCTAAATACAGTTCTAGCTTTTTCAGTCACTAAGTGAGAAAGTCTAGTTCCTAGTCAATAAATGTTGAATTCTAGTTTCTAGTCACCGAAGATTTTATTGCATGTGTCCCTGACATAATCTGCGGTGAGAAACCGAAAAAAATTGCTCTCATAAAAACCGTATGTCGAGGTTTTGTGGTGCGAAGTCGACGACGGCGATCTAACGAACCATTCATAGTAACGACTTAGTTGAAAGGTGAACAAATACAAATAATTAAGGTAATTCAAAGATGCTTATAACAGTGCAAGCTTTTGTTGGACATTGGGTTCTGAGTCCCCTTAGAAACGTGTCTAGGAAGCAGGTCGAAACGTGTCTTGGAAGCAGGTAGAAACGTGTCTTAAAAGAAGGTAGAAACGTGTCTTGGAAGAAGGTAGAAACGTGTCTTGGAAGAAGGTAGAAACGTGTCTTGGAAGAAGGGAGAAACGTGTCTTGGAAGAAGGTAGAAACGTGTCTTGGAAGAAGGGAGAAACGTGTCTTGGAAGAAGGGAGAAAAGTGTCTTGGAAGAAGGTAGAAACGTGTCTTGGAAGAAGGTAGAAACGTGTCTTGGAAGAAGGTAGAAACGTGTCTTGGAAGAAGGTAGAAACGTGTCTTGGAAGAAGGTAGAAACGTGTCTTGGAAGAAGGTAGAAACGTGTCTTGGAAGAAGGTAGAAACGTGTCTTGGAAGAAGGTAGAAACGTGTCTTGGAAGAAGGTAGAAACGTGTCTTAGAAGAAGGTAGAAACGTGTCTTGGAAGAAAGTGGAAACAGCCAAAGACATACACGCGTAACATGCTTTTTATTGAGAAAACATTTCGCTCTGTGTTGAGCTGTATTAAGCTTTGACAAAGCTCTACATAGAGCGAAACGTGATAACAAAAGTATACCCTGAATATTTTTTCCCCTCCATCCTGTGGTCATCTCGCCCCTGGTATCCAGGATGGGAAGAGGTGAAGCTCCTCCATTAAACGCCCTCAGAACACAGTATAGAACCACATTACACAGTGTAACGTACAACTGCATTACACAGTGTACCACACAGATAGGAGTACATAAGCTCCAACTACTGAACTATCTTTAAAAAAACAGTAGATTAGAGACACACTGCAGACGTACTATTGATCGGACTATCGAATTCTAAGTGTTCCAAAAATTTAACTAACACACTAGCTTCAGTTATGCCAGTTTGTGTTTTTGTACATTATATAAACCCCGGAAAAAATCTATATAAAGATATTTTCAAGCTGGGTGGTTTTGTATGAGTGTGTATATATGTATATGTATATATGTGTGTGTGTGTATGTGTGTGTATGTGTGTATGTGTGTGTGTGTGTCTTTATATTGTGGTTTTCTAGTTGACTTCAGTTTTTAGATCAAAATCTCATTTTAGCATGATTGTATCTCATACCAGGATGACACTTTAATCATGAGTAATCATCATTATAGCCGGAATTAAGGCAGAGATATATGCATTCTGTGTTTAGCGAACGTCATGTCAGTTATCTTGGGCTCTCCACCTTAAACACGAAATGAAAATACGACACCCATATATTTTGGGGAGATGCATTATGGAGAGAAATTGTCAAAAATTTTTTGGGGGTGTTGCATCATTTTTTTTAAATTAATACATAAGAAAGCTTAGGAATACAACGTGTTTAGGTACACTTATTGTCTTTTCTTTGCGTCTTGTTCTCTTCATATTTATTTTACTTTCCTTATTATTTTATATAATCCTTTAAATGTTCTTTTATATGTTTATTTTTACGTTCCTTTGTGTTCCTTTATATGCTCCCTTTGTGTTCCTTTATATGCTCCCTTTGTGTTCCTTTATATGCTCTCTTTGTGTTCCTTTATATGCTCTCTTTGTGTTCCTTTATATGCTCCCTTTGTGTTCCTTTATATGCTCCCTTTGTGTTCCTTTATATGCTCTCTTTGTGTTCCTTTATATGCTCTCTTTGTGTTCCTTTATATGCTCCCTTTGTGTTCCTTTATATGCTCTCTTTCGTTCTTCTTTGTATGTTCTTTTGCGTGTGCTTCTGTATGTGTCCCCTACATCTTATTTTTTTCCCTTTGCGTGCTCCTTTGTATATTTCTTTGTATGTGTCTTTATTTGTGCCTTCTCATTGAAGTTTTCACCAACACAAGAACCTTAGCCAGTCTGTATTGCCCGTACTGTCAGTAATCTCACCATTTAAGCTTCAATGGACAAAACTCACACCAACATGATCCTGGTGACATTACTCTTCCAAGCCACTATCAATGATACCATTCTGTATGTGTGGTCTCACTGGTGATCCATGCTGGCTTCCTAGTGTGTGGAAACCTACCTAGTTGAGAGGATCCTATTGGGCAGACATAGCGTAGTTATTCGAGTGCACGAATCACTTGGCCGATTTTTCACAATGTGTGTAGGCCGTGGTCACCATGCCTTTCCACGCTGTTAAGGATTTTACAATAATAATCAGAACCAAATTACGAACACTATTTATGAATTTCACTGCTAATATCACCACCACCACCACCAGCCAACACCACCACCAGCCCCGCTAACAACAATAACACCGCTAACAACAATAACACCGCCAACAACAAGCTACGAGTGGGTGCTCGTGGCTTAGTTGATAGGGATGTGGGATCAATCCTGGCACGGGTGAAACGTTGAGCATGTCCCTGTTTACCTAACAGTAAGCGGTTACCCAGGTGTTAGCCGCCTGTTGATGGCGGTATCCTGGGGAACGAGATTAACCCAAGTAGCCTAAAATGCCCTACATAACCAGAGGCGTTCTATAAAATGTGTCAATGATGCCATTTATGTGTGTGATGTGTCATGAACTCTCAGAAATGAAGATTATTATTATTATTAATTATTATTATTAACACCAGCATCAATACCAGTAACATCAACATTTGAGATAGCAGAGATATCTTATCAGCTTATAGAAGCAATAACAACAGTATCAGTGACAGTAGCAGTAACTATAATAACAAAAAGCAGCAGCCGTTAGACTAAAAGCAGCATTAACAGCAACAATAACAGCAGCAACAACAATAGCAACAGCAGCAATAGTAGCAGCAGCAGCAATAGCAGCAGCAACAGCAGCAGCAGCAGCAGCATCAGCAATAACAGCAGCAACAGCTGCAGGATGACGGCAACAAGATGAACAACATCAACAGACAAAACAACATAGAAACAACAGCATCAACAGAGAGGCTGAAGTGCCTAGACGTAGTGTAGACCATAAAATTTTATGGTCCGGATGACGTGAAGATTGACTACCACCTCCAGGGTGTCGATACCAGACCTTGTCAACACGTAGCTTTTTCAACGTGTGTGTGTGTGTGTGTGTGTGTGTGTACTTGCCTATTTGTGATTGCAGGGGTCAGTTCACAGCTCCTGGCCCCGCCTCTTTGCTAGTCGCTGATAGGTTCTCTACCTGCTCCAAGAGCCTTGTCGTATCTCTTCTTAAAGCTATGTATGGATCCTGTGTATGTGGGTATGCTTGTGTGTGTGTGTGTGTCCTCACCTATTTGTGGTTGCAGGGGTCGATTCACAGCTGCTAGCCCTGCCCTCTGTGTGTGTGTGTGTTTATAAAGGCTTAAGGAAAAAACACTAAGATTTACGTCCCCCATCTTTAATGCATCCTTGTGCTTATTCACACAGTAATATACCTTATTATGATGCACAAGCTTATTTAAAATACTATTCCCGTCATTCTTCCAATTATTTTTTCCATACCAGCTTCCCTTCAAGCCTCTTTC
>WNWK01004148.1:32500-90000 GCA_009830355.1 Cherax destructor
ATGCAAGCGGATTGATGGGATAATTGAACAGCGAAGCGGAAGTGGTGAGAATAGGCCTCAAGGACCATGAACACAGATTTTCAATTTGCAATATGATCAGTGTGATGTGTGTATGTACGACTCCATCTTTACCCTAGGCAACCCCTGTCTAACATTATTCCCAAAATGACTGGCCTGGAGTTTTCAGACTCACTCGCTATAGGTTCAAACCCTACCCGTTCCGTGGTTAGTATTCTCAAATCCTTCTCTTCCCTTTATTAGTGCCCAGTAGTTTAGCAACCATAGGAACGGGAGATCGATTCCCAGGCAGAGCGATAGGTACAGGCAGTTCTCCTTACTGCTACAGCCTCCCTGTTCACCTAGCACTAAATATGTAACTGGGTGTTAGTAGACTCGCCATGAATTCAATCCCCGCCCATGGTATGATTTGTTAGTAGACTGATATGGGTGGCATCCTGGAGGAGGGGGTCGGATTAAGGACAGTCTTGGAAATAAAATGAGGCAGGAAAACAACTCTTGGATTGCAAATTCATAAGAATTAAAAGAAGTATTTCTTCAACAGAGCTTACTGCCTAACAGTGTTCACTACCTGAATTACAGTTTTCACTGCCTGACTAACAGTGTTCACTGCCTAACAGTGTTCACTGCCTGACTAACAGTGTTCACTGCCTAACAGTTTTCACTGCCTGACTAACAGTGTTCACTGCCTGACTAACAGTGTTCACTGCCTGCTCACTGTCTGCTGAGTGGTGCTCACTGTATCCAGAATTCTTGCAGTGTGCATGAAGAATGTGAAGAATACGTGCGAGGATTCTAGTTCAGAAGCGATGCCTCATTTTCTTATGCAAATGATATGAAGGTGTGGAAAGTAGTTTAGGAAGCTACTGCAGCTATAGTTACTGCTTTGCTGTAGCTGTAGTTCCTGTATTCCTGCTGTAGATGTAGTTTCTTGCAGCAGCTGTACTTCTTTTCTTGCAATAAAATAAATATATATATATATATATATATATATATATATATATATATATATATATGTGTGTGTGTGGGGAGTTTTGAGCCAAGTGAGAGAGTAATTGTGGTTGGGGATCTTAATGCTAAAGTGGGTAAACATGTTGTGGATGGAGTAGTAGGTAAATTTGGGGTGCCAGGGGTAAATGTAAATGGGGAACCATTAATTGAGCTATGTGTAGAAAGAGGTTTGGTAATAAGTAATACATATTTTATGAAAAAGAGGATAAATAAATATACAAGGTATGATATAGCACGTAAGGAAAGTAGTTTGTTGGATTATGTATTGGTGGATAAAAGATTGATGAGTAGGCTTCAGGATGTACATGTTTATAGAGGGGCAACGGATATATCAGATCATTATTTGGTTGTAGCTACAGTTAGAGTAAAAGGTAGATGGGACAAAAAGAAAATTGCAACAGCAAGTAAGAGAGAGTAAAAGTGTATAAACTAAGGGAGGAGGAAGTTAGGGTGAGATATAAGCAACTATTGGCAGAAAGGTGGGCTAGTACAAGTAGGAGTAGTGGGGGGGTTGAAGAGAGTTGGGATAGTTTTAAAAATGCAGTATTAGAATGTGGGGCAGAAGTTTGTGGCTATAGGAGGGTGGGTGCAGGAGGAAAGAAGAGTGAGTGGTGGAATGAAGAAGTAAAGGGTGTGATATAAGAGAAAAAGGTAGCTTATGAGAGGTTTTTACAAAACAGAAGTGTTAATAGAAGAGCAGAGTATATGGAGAGTAAAAGAAAGGTGAAGAGAGTGGTGAGAGAGTGCAAAAGAAGAGCGGATGAAATAATGGGAGAGGCTCTGTCAAGAAATTTTGCTGAAAACAAGAAGAAATTTTGGAGTGAGATAAACAAGGTAAGAAAGCCTAGGGAACGAATGGATTTGTCAGTTAAAAACAGAGTAGGGAGTTAGTAGATGGGGAGCTGGAGGTATTGGGTAGATGGCGGGAATATTTTGAGGAACTTTTAAATGTCGATGAAAAAAGGGAGGCAGTAATTTCATGTACTGGCCAGGAAGGTACAACATCGTTTAGGAGTGAAGAAGAGCAGGATGTGAGTGTGGGGGAGGTGCGTGAGTCATTACGTAGAATGAAAGGGGGTAAAGCAGCTGGAATTGACGGAATCATGACAGAAATGTTAAAAGCAGGGGGGGATATAGTGCTGGAGTGGTTGGTATTTTTGTTTAATAAATGTATGAAAGAGGGGAAGGTACCTAGGGATTGGCAGAGAGCATGTATAGTTCCTTTATATAAAGGAAGGGGATAAAAGAGAGTGTAAAAATTATAGGGGAATAAGTTTACTGAGTATACCAAGTAAAGTGTATGGCAGGGTTATTATTGAAAGAATTAGAGGTAAGACAGAGAGTAGGATTGCAGATGAGCAAGGAGGCTTTAGAGTGGGTAGGGGATGTGTAGATCAAGTGTTTACAGTGAAGCATATATGTGAACAGTATTTAGATAAAGGTAGAGAAGTTTTTATTGCATTTATTGATTTAGAAAAGGCATATGATAGAGTGGATAGGGGAGCAATGTGGCAAATGTTGCAAGTGTATGGAATAGGTAGTAAGTTACTGAAGGCTGTAAAGAGTTTTTATGAGGATAGTGAGGCTCAGGTTAGGGTGTGTAGGAGAGAGGAGATTACTTCCCGGTAAAAGTAGGTCTTAGACAGGGATGTGTAATGTCACCATGGTTGTTTAATATATTTATAGATGGGGTTGTAAAAGAAGTAAATGCTAGGGTGTTGGGGAGAGGGTGGGATTAAATTATGGAGAATTAAATGCAAAATGGGAGTTGACACAGTTACTTTTGCTGATGATACTGTGCTTATGGGAGATTCTAAAGAAAAGTTGCAAAGGTTAGTGGACGAGTTTGGGAGAGTGTGTAAAGGTAGAAAGTTAAAAGTGAACATAGATAAGAGTAAGGTGATGAGGGTATCAAACGATTTAAATAAAGAAAAATTGGATATCACATTGGAGAGAGGGATTATGGAAGAAGTAAATGTTTTCAGATATTTGGGAGTTGACGTGTCAGCGGATGGGTTTATGAAGGATGAGGTTAACCATAGAATTGATGAAGGAAAAAAGGTGAGTGGTGCATTGAGGTATCTGTGGAGACAAAAAATGTTATCCATGGAGGCAAAGAAGGGAATGTACGAAAGTATAGTGGTACCAACACTCTTATATGGGTGTGAAGCATGGGTTGCAAATGCTGCAGCGAGGAGGAGGCTGGAGGCAGTGGAGATGTCCTGTCTAAGGGCAATGTGTGGTGTAAATATTATGCAGAAAATTCGGAATGTGGAAATTAGGAGAAGGTGTGGAGTTACTAAAAGTATTTGTCAGAGGGCTGAAGAGGGGTTGTTGAGGTGGTTTGGTCATTTAGAGAGAATGGATCAAAGTAGAATGACTTGGAGAGCGTATAAATCTGTAGGGAAGGAAGGCGGGGTAGGGGTCGTCCTAGAAAAGGTTGGAGGAAGGGGTAAAGGAGGTTTTGTGGGCGAGAGGCTTGGACTTCCAGCAAGCATGTGTGAGCGTGTTAGATAGGAGTGAATGGAGACGAATGGTTTTGGGACATGACGATCTGTTGGAGTGTGAGCAGGGTAACATTTTGTGAAGGGATTCAGGGAAACCAGTTAATTGATTTATTTGGACTTGAGTCCTGGAAATGGGAAGTACAATGCCTGCACTTTAAAGGAGGGGTCTGAGATAGTGACAGCTGGGAGGGACTTTTCTCAGCTGTCGTATCTGAGCTCCTCTGCAAAGAGAGTGATTATGTATGAGTGTGGTGAAAGTGTTGAATGATATTGAAAGTATTTTCTTTTGGGGATTTTCTTTCTTTTTGGGTCACCCTGCCTTGGTGGGAGACGGCCGACTTGTTGAAAAAAAAAAAAAAAAAATATATATATATAATATATATATATATATATATATATATATATATATATATATATATATATATATATATATATATATATATATAATATATATATATATATATATATATATATATATATATATATATACATGTATATATATATATATATATATATATATATATATATACATGTATATATATATATATATATATATATATATATATATATATATATATATATTTGTGTGTAATTATTAGTTGTATATTTCGACCTCCAACTGTGGTCCTCTTCAGCAGATGACGTGGAAACAGGCAAGCAATTTATTTTAGGTGTTTTATTGTCAACATTGTTGTTGTCTCTTATATGTGTATATCGATTTCCATGTGCGTGCACCCGCGCATACGTGTGTATATTCACGTGTGTACAAGATTGTGTGTGTGTGTTTGAGTGTGTGTGGCATCGTTATGTGCGTAAACGGTGACTACCGAGGGATGACTATGTGCGTATGTGAATACACATACACACTTTGTTTAAATTATAAGAACAAGGATGAAAGATACACAGGTGGAAGCTGAAGACGCAGATGAGCCGGTGAAAAGACAAGGAAGTATTTCTGTGTCTATTTACATTTTAAAGATCGCATCTATTAACATTATTAAATCTTTGTAATGTTCAGGAAACAAACTATTAAACAGATTATTAAGATTTGATTCTTCTTTACACGCTTCGGAAGCCAGAGAATACCTCAGAAATCGCCCGTGGGACCATCAGTAGGCAATATTGAAGGCAATCTCAGTGTTTCAGCTATGATAAACCTGTGAGATGAAGGTGTTTGTGTGGGTGTTGTCGGGTTTGATTAGTGTGGGTAGGACGGACTGTGGGAGTAGTGTACACTGGATGATAAATAAAAGGACACAAGGGCAACTAATGTGACATTTTATTGTGGCAACGTTTCGCTTTCCAGGAGCTTTGTCAAGCCAGAGAACGAAACGTTGCCACAATAATTTTTCACATTAGTTGCACTTGTGTCCTTTTACTTAACATATTGTCGGTAATTCTACCAACATTAATACATAGGATGAGCTGTGGGAGTAGTGTACGTAGGATGAGCTGTGGGAGTGTGGGGGAATACAGTGTGGATAGGATGATAGTCTTTGGGAGTAACGTGTGCGTAGGATAGTGAGCAGTGGGAGTGTTGAGCGGGAGCACAATATGTGTAGGATGGTGGAATGTACGGTATAGAAAGGGTAGGATGGTGGTCTGTGGGAGTGTTTATTGAGAGTATAGCGAGGGTATGATGCTGACCTACAGGAGTTAAAAACTGCGCATGGGATCTAACCTGAGGACTGGAGTTCACCAGACACACGTTCTACAGATCACTATGTGTATACCCATTACTGTGGCTTAACTCAGCTGCACGTCATATTAGTTACTATTCTGTGGGACTCGAACTGGCAACGGGATCACTATTTAAAGACTGTTTGTACAACACACTGGGACCTCTCACATTAAAAGTATTTCGTGAACGTCCCTGGTCCGTACTCAGAGGTTAAAAAAAAAAAAGCTTCTGTTGAAGGAAATTTCTAGGTACTGCCCACATGAATGAAAAAAGAAAGTTTAGAAGAAGTGATCTTCAGTGAACCAGGGTTTTTCTATTGTGAGCCGAACGCGTTGCCACTGTGCACCAAGTAGCGAGAAAATGAGAGAATAATTACAAGACGATAAATCAGTAGGAAGATCAAAGGTTTGACCCGCGTGTGTATGTATTTCGTTCTGAATCACGTGTGGCCTATTAAGCTTTTTTTCATCACTGGGAACTAAGAAATTAAAGGTAACTTCTCTCTAAAGATCAGAGGAAGACGATTGAAATCATCATTTTGTTGGTGAATATTGACGTCCCTCAGTAATATGCCTTCAGGGTTCGGAGAAGAGGACGATAGATACTGTAATTACGGAGATGATGAATGAGGCGAGGTAGTATGGTCTGGTATGGTGCAGTGTGTACTTGTGGAGAGGGGAAAGGTGTGTTGGGATACAGTGTAGGAGTAGTGTGTGTGTGTGTGGGAGTAGTGTGTGTGTGTGTGGGAGTAGTGTGTGTGTGTGTGTGGGAGTAGTGTGTGTGTGTGTGTGGGAGTAGTGTGTGTGTGTGTGTGTGGGAGTAGTGTGTGTGTGTGTGTGGGAGTAGTGTGTGTGTGTGGGAGTAGTGTGTGTGTGTGGGAGTAGTGTGTGTGTGTGTGGGAGTAGTGTGTGTGTGGGAGTAGTGTGTGTGTGTGTGTGTGTGTGGGAGTAGTGTGTGTGTGTGGGAGTAGTGTGTGTGTGTGGGTGGGAGTAGTGTGTGTGTGTGGGAGTAGTGTGTGTGTGTGTGGGGTAGTGTGTGTGTGTGTGTGTGTGTGTGTGTGTGTGTGTAGGTAGTGTGTGTGTGTGTGTGTGTGTGTGGTGTGTGTGTGTGGAGTAGTGTATGTGTGTGGGAGTAGTGTATGTGTGTGGGAGTAGTGTGTGTGTGCGGGAGTAGTGTGTGTGTGCGGGAGTAGTGTGTGTGTGTGGGAGTAGTGTGTGTGTGTGTGGGAGTAGTGTGTGTGTGTGTGAGAGTAGTGTGTGTGTGTGTATGGGAGTAGTGTGTGTGTGTGTGGGAGTAGTGTGTGTGTGGGGGGGAGTAGTGTGTGTGTGTGTGTGTGTGTGTGTGTGTGTGGGAGTAGTGTGTGTGTGTGTGGGAGTAGTGTGTGTGTGTGGGAGTAGGGTGTGAGTGGGAGTAGGGTACTCACCTAGTTGTGGTTGCAGGGGTCGAGTCATAGCTCCTGGCCCCGCCTCTTCACTGGCCGTTACTGGGTCACTCTCCCTTCGCCATGAGCCTTATCATACTTCTTCTTGAAGCTATGAATGGATCCTGCCTCCTCTACATCACTTCCAAAGCTATTCCACTTCCCGACCACTCTGTGACTGAAGAAATACTTCCTAACATCCTTGTGATTCATCTGAGTCTTCAACTTCCAACTGTGTCCCCTTGTTGCTGTGTCCCATCTCTGTCCACCTTGTCAATTCCTCTCAGTATTTTATATGTAGTTATCATGTGTGTGTGTGAAGGCGTGACGGTAGTGGTGTGTGGAGTAGCGTGAAGGTAGTGTGTGTGTGTGTGTGTGAGTGTGTGTGTGTGTGTGTGTGTGTGTGTGTGTGTGTCGAGGTACAGTGGGTTAAGATTCAGTGTGTGTGGGGTCATATTGTGCACAGCACAAATACATCGGCGTACACACACACACACACACACACACACACACACTCACACACACACACTCTCACACACACACACACACACACACTCACACCTCCTCTCTCTCTCTCTCGAAAACCCTACTTTGTTTTGCTCCAAGCCATGAGAAACCGTAGTATCCAAACGTGTTTTCCAAACCAGATCGGAGTCGCCTGGGACAGGGAGGGATTTACGTGTTTTTCCTGTGGGCTGGAGCAAGGTTATACTCTGCCTTATACTACGCGACCTTTATAACCTTTCTAATACACGCAAAAGGTGAAAAAAAAAATATCCGTCAGTCTGATCTGGACGAGTCGCCAATTATATCACTGGGATTTATTTCTCGAATTGCCCTTTAAAATTTAGTTTAGATTTTAAGTAATGATAATTTGTGGGTTTATGCACAATGTAACTTCTGTTGTTTATATGTCTATTGCAGATAATAGATCGTATATGTCAGAAAACCGGCAACAGTGCCGTCAGGGGATGGGGGCTATGACAGCGACAGAGACAATGACAACAACAGAAACGACAAATGAGAGAAACGGTAACAGCGACAAGAGAGAGCAACATAAGTGACAACGACAACAGAAACAAAGACAAACAGGTACCAAAACAACAGTACCAGCAATCACAACAACAAATTTATTAACAGCAGTAAAACAAGACAAAACAAGAACGACAAAATAACAAAGAATGTAACAAAGAAAACAACGTATCTGCATTTAAATTACATCACTGAAAGTTTGTGAGGGAATCGAATTAATGTTTATTTATGCTAAGTTAAATATTCTTAATTACATATATATCCGTGTTTTCATATACAGAAATTCTGTAGCATAAACTATTTCAGTTCATTATTCAGCCTGAATTCCGTCCAACGAAATAAGTGGAATTTGTGGTAGTCGTCTGTGTGTGTGTGTGGGTGTGTGTGTGTGTGTGTGTGTGTGTGTGTGTGTGTGGTGTTTTTGCACACACACACACAGGCTGTTTGAGAGGTGGCAAGCAGGTACGAGGAAAAAAAATAACCTGAAAAGAAATACCAGGCTAAAACTGAAAGGATATTAGGAAATAATTCTTCAACCTTTTCTCAGTAAGTGGAACAGTGGAACGACCCTGACAACGACGGGGGTAGAGGCCAGTTTGAGAGGCAGGGCCAGGAGCTGAGACTTGACCCCCTGCAACCAAAAATGGGTGATTACAAATAGGTGAGTACTCAACCACATATAAGAACCGTGACCCCACTTTGCTGGAGAGACATAACAAGGGTATCTAGCACTGCCCCAGTGGTGTCAGTGGTGACACTGATGACAGTGGAGTGATTGTAGTTGTGTCAGTGGCAACAGTGTTGCAGTGGTGCCACAGTTAGTCCAGACGGACCACTCAGGGAACATTGACTTATCTCAGCTCTCTGCAACATTGACAGATATCTAATAGAAAAAAAAATATTAGAAATATCTCAGGACTTTACTGGCGGTGGGGGAAGGTGGGAGGAGGGAAGAGTTTACGAGTTTCGATTATGCTGTATATAGCCGGCCTTGCTCACTGCACCCGTGTAAATACTGGATCAGCCTTGCAAACTGTGGAGACAATATTTTACTGTGTGTGTGTGTGTATCATTAGTTGCATCTGTGTCCATTTACCTAACATTATGTTAGTAATTCTATCATTATTACTACTCTGTACATCCTTGGTAAAGCCCAGTTCTGGTTCCTTCAACACAGAATGAACATAAAATAACTGGACAACTTACAGTACGAGGTTTTAACTTGTACAACAACAAAAAATTGCAGCGTATTTGGACTCTCTTCACAAATGGCAAGTTTCATGTGTCCATCGCATAAAGCTACAGTTTTATGAAATGTGTCTTGATATCCAAAAAACTTGAATGATCTCAGCTCTGAGGATAACATATAATCTACGGCATACCAGAGTTACTGGCATTTGTAGCCGAATAGATAAGGTGGCCGTGGTTGTGTTTTTCTCATCAGGAAATACAACAAGCATCTGATGCTGGTAAACAACAGATGACTTATCCCAGCAAAGTTTTACATCCCATCTAAAAAAAAAAATCCTGGCTCACAACGTCGTGATCTAAAATATTATTTGCGCCCATCATTTAAAATTCGTTGAAGCTGCTTGGAAGGTAATGAGATGGTTCCATTTCTGATATACAACACGAATGAGTGTGTATAACACCCACATAGGTCATACAGTGCCTTGAAAAGAGTGACCTGGGAAGCAAGTGGGAGGGGAGTCAGCAGCTCTCAGTAATTCCCAAACATACAGCAAGAGTTTCAGGTAAACTGTAGAACCCGACGTTCTGGATGAAGATGTTGAGGGTAGAGGAGTGGGAATTCAAGGTCTCTTATTCTCAGTGTCGTCGTTCTTCTTAATCAGCATCAAGTAGTGACAGTTACCAGGTAGTAACAATTACCAATCAGTAACAATTACCAAGTAGTAAAAGTTACCGGAAAATAACAATTATTATCAAGTGATTGTGTGAATTACGAAGTATTGCGCAGACGTAGACGATGTATTACGCAGACGTTCTGAGATTCGTTATACCAACAAAAGCTTTTCCTGCCCAGAACTCTTTTTTTTTTTTGCCTTGTAAAGAAACAAAGGTCAAGGACAAGGCCACTTAAGCTGTACAAAGGTACACAATCAACGAGGGAATAATAAAATTCGCGAACTAAAACTAAAATGAATAAAAGCAACGGCAAAAGTAAGGGAAAGAAAACCATTGTGTTAAAAAAATAAAAAAAAACAGTCCCTTCGGCCAATAAAAAAAAAAGAAACAAAGGAAAGGAAAATATAACAATACCGTTTTGGAAAGAGAATATAGAGCCACATAAACAAGAATATCCTTGTCAAAAAGAGTAGAAGAAATTTTTTCCAATTCTCAACAAAAGATAATACAATGTGAAGGGTGAAGAATGGACCACCATTGCCACAGTGGAAGAAGTATTCAACTCTAATAGCAGACACATGTGGTATCCAACTCTCTTCCCAGACACATGTGGTATCCAACTCTCTTCCCAGACACATGTGGTATCCAACTCTCTTCCCAGACACATGTGGTATCCAACTCTCTTCCCAGACACATGTGGTATCCAACTCTCTTTAAAGACACATGTGGTATCCAACTCTCTTCCCAGACACATGTGGTATCCAACTCTCTTTAAAAACACATGTGGTATCCAACTCTCTTCCCAGACACATGTGGTATCCAACTTTCTCTATTCCCAGACACATGTGGTATCTAACTCTCTCTATTCCCAGACACATGTGGTATCCAACTCTCTTTCCATTTTGGCTTAAATAGCAACGCTCTTCTTGCCGAATAAGGTAGGTGAAAATTTGTGTATACAATAATTTTACAAAAAATATTCTGAACCTGATACAAAAAATATATTTCATTGCGTTTATTAAATGATTGTAAACTTATCTGAAATATATTTTGTTGGATTAGGCTACATTAAATTGCCCTTGTTATAATAAGGTTAGGTAAGTTTTCTAAGGTTCTTTTGGCACAAAATTATTAATTTTTACATTAACATAAATGAAAAAATGTCTTTAAACGTATAAAATAAAATTTTAGAAAGGACTTAATTTTAAACAAGTTCTTGCTAATTGACCAGTTTTACCTATTCGGCACGACATATATATATATATTTGTATATATTTATTAAGGTTGCGCGTTTATTGCATATAAATCTGGCAAGATTAAGCCGTTGTATAGGATGGAGGAGACATATTAACAGTTGGTAAGACACACGATCGAGTGTGAGACAGAAATTTACCTTTGATTGTGAAATACTGAGAGTGCAGCGAAGGGAAGAAAGATGGGGAGAAAAATAAGAAGGTAGGAAGAAGGATGCGGAGAGGAGTAAGAATGTGGGAAGAGAAATGTGGAGAAAAATAAGAATGTATGAAGATAGAGATGTGGAAAGATGTATGAAAATAAGTAGAAGAGAAAGGACGCACGAAAGAATTTGGGAAGAAGAACGGGAAATCTGAGAGAAAGATGGGGATAGGAAAAGTAACACGAGAAGAAAGATGTGGGAAAGAAAGAACACGCTAAGGAAGAGGTGAGAAAGACTAAGAAAACGCTAAGAAAAATGTAAGAAAGTATCATCACACTAAGAAAGATGAGAGAGAGAGTAAAAACACACTAAAAAAGAAGGGAACCGAACGAGCTAAGAAAGTCAATTAGAAACTGGAGAAATGATGAAACTGGAAGAAGGAAAACAGGGAAAGACGTGAAGAAATAAAAGAAGCAGTGAAAGAATAAGTCTTTTATAGTTTTGATTTTCCTCGAAGCTTAATCGTAATGATGGGATCAATGATTGGATCAGTGGTGGGATGGATCAATGATGGGATGGATCACTGACGGTATCAATGACAGATTATAGCATATAGTGGAACGCATATAGCCGGACGCGTACAGTGGAACTAGTATAACAGATGGCAGAAAGTGTTATATACTCAAGCGCAATAGTAATAGTGTAATTATTAATTATTATTATTATTATTATTATTATTATTATTATTATTGTATTTAGAGGGAGCGCTAAGCCCGTAGGAGTCGTGCAACGCCTGAGAAATGGAAGATAAATCAGGTCCGATGAGAGGAAGGGGGAGGGGTAGCTCCAATTTCTTGAATCAAGAGCCCTTCACCAGCATCAAGGCACCTTGGGAAAGGCGTCGTGGACGCTGCGTATTTTTGTAATAAAACAATCGCCGCGAGAACTCAGCTAAAAACAACACAAGTGCCTCAAAGGTCAAAGCAACAGGAGTCTTTCAAAGGTCAAAGCAATAACAGTGAAGTCTGTAAAGGAGAAAAAAGATCGCTTGTACATATTTATTTCAGAGTGAATGAGTGAATGTAGAGTGACTCTTTTGCCAGCGGATGTTTTTGTTAATAATGGGTACGATACCTCAGAGCTGCCTACAGGCCTCTCCAGGAACTACCGTAGAACACAAATAATCTTTATTTCTACAAGTACATGTACAAGGTATACAGACCATAGCTGACATCAGTGACATACTACTATATAGAAAGCCACTTATGAGGAGCATTTCGGGCAAATTAGGTCGATTTTATCCCCCAGCATGCGACCCACACCAGTCGACTAACACCCAGGTACCTATTTTACTGATGGGTGAATATTGACAGCAGGTGTCTTAAGGAAACACGTCCTAATGTTTCCACCCGTACCGAGGATCGACCCCGGACCTCAGTGTGTGAGTTGAGTGCGCTACCAATCGACCTACAGGACACTGCAGCAGGCCTATAGGCCAATACTAGGCAAGTTTGATTAAAACCTAAACCCGCTGAGCAACTTCAGAACTGCCTATAGGCCTCTCCAGGAACTACAAAGCTAAAACATAAAACCATAAGAAATGAGCACTGCGAAAGGCCTACTGGCCCATACCAGGCAGGTTCTTATCGAACCCAAAACCCACTAACGAAAAAATATTTGCCAAACCCATTTTCAGTGCTACCCAAATATGCTTTGATAACCCTAATAACTCCCGTGGAAAATAGGTCTTGCAAAAGGAAAGAAAAAATATATTTTCTATTAAGGATGAAAATTGTAAATTACGGAACAAATATATAATGTTAAAGAGGGGAAAAGTACCAAGGAAAAAATAAAGAAAATATTTTAATGATAAAGATGGAAGAGAAAAGATGTGAGGAATCAGGAAGGAGGAGAATAGAGGTGAGAATCTGGAAGAGCAAGAAAGAAGGTGAGAGGCTGTAAGAAGAAGAAAGAAGAAGGTGAGAGCCTGTAAGAAGAAGAAAGAAGAAGGTGAGAGCTTGTAAGAAGAAGAAAGAAGAAGGTGAGAGCCTGTAAGAAGGAGAAAGAAGGTGAGAGCCAGTAAGAAGGAGAAAGAAGAAGGTGAGAGCCTGTAAGCAGAAGAAAGAAGAAGGTGAGAGCCTGTAAGAAGAAGAAAGAAGGTGAGAGCCAGTAAGAAGGAGAAAGAAGGTGAGAGCCAATAAGAAGAAGAAAGAAGAAGGTGAGAGCCAGTAAGAAGAAGAAAGAAGAAGGTGAGAGCCAGTAAGAAGGAGAAAGAAGGTGAGAGCCAGTAAGAAGAAGAAAGAAGGTGAGAGCCTGTAAGAAGAAGAAAGAAGGTGAGAGCCAGTAAGAAGGAGAAAGAAGGTGAGAGCCAATAAGAAGGAGAAAGAAGAAGGTGAGAGCCAGTAAGAAGGAGAAAGAAGAAGGTGAGAGCCAGTAAGAAGAAGAAAGAAGAAGGTGAGAGCCAGTAAGAAGGAGAAAGAAGGTGAGAGCCTGTAAGAAGGAGAAAGAAGGTGAGAGCCAGTAAGAAGGAGAAAGAAGGTGAGAGCCAGTAAGAAGAAGAAAGAAGGTGAGAGCCTGTAAGAAGAAGAAAGAAGGTGAGAGCCAGTAAGAAGAAGAAAGAAGGTGAGAGCCTGTAAGAAGGAGAAAGAAGGTGAGAGCCAGTAAGAAAAAGAAAGAAGGTGAGAGCCAGTAAGAAGAAGAAAGAAGGTGAGAGCCTGTAAGAAGAAGAAAGAAGGTGAGAGCCACTAAGAAGAAGAAAGAAGGTGAGAGCCTGTAAGAAGGAGAAAGAAGGTGAGAGCCTGTAAGAAGAAGAAAGAAGGTGAGAGCCAGTAAGAAGAAGAAAGAAGGTGAGAGCCAGTAAGAAGAAGAAAGAAGGTGAGAGCCAGTAAGAAGAAGAAAGAAGGTGAGAGCCTGTAAGAAGGAGAAAGAAGGTGAGAGCCAGTAAGAAGAAGAAAGAAGGTGAGAGCCTGTAAGAAGAAGAAAAAGGTGAGAGCCAGTAAGAAGAAGAAAGAAGGTGAGAGCCAGTAAGAAGGAGAAAGAAGGTGAGAGCCAGTAAGCAGGAGAAAGAAGGTGAGAGCCAGTAAGAAGAAGAAAGAAGGTGAGAGCTTGTAAGAAGGAGAAAGAAGGTGAGAGCCAGTAAGAAGAAGAAAGAAGGTGAGAGCCAGTAAGCAGGAGAAAGAAGGTGAGAGCCAGTAAGCAGGAGAAAGAAGGTGAGAGCCTGTAAGAAGAAGAAAGAAGAAGGTGAGAGCCAGTAAGAAGGAGAAAGAAGGTGAGAGCCAGTAAGAAGGAGAAAGAAGGTGAGAGCCAGTAAGCAGGGTGTTGGCCACCATAAAATATTCATAGGCAATTAGCAACTTTAAGTGATGAGTGTTGGCTTAGACAAGCGTGGTTTTACTGGCTGGGGCAAGACTGTCTGGTCTTCTTTCTGGCTTGCTGCGGCATTGTCAACATCTTGCCACGGACCAGACCAGCACCAACAGCCTGGCTGGTCAGAGACCGTGCAGCGATTGATGTCTTTGGTAGAGACACGTAGAAACTAGTTTTTTGTTTGACACTTGGCAAGAAGGGTGACACCTCCTGGCTAGAAGGGTGACACCTCCTGGCTAGAAGGGTGACACCTCCTGGCTAGAAGGGTGACACCTCGTGGCTAGAAGGGTGACACCTCGTGGCTAGAAGGGTGACACCTCCTGGCTAGAAGGGTGACACCTCCTGACTAGAAGGGTGACACCTCGTGGCTAGAAGGGTGACACCTCGTGGCTAGAAGGGTGACACCTCGTGGCTAGAAGGGTGACACCTCGTGGCTAGAAGGGTGACACCTCGTGGCTAGAATGGTGACACCTCGTGGCTAGAAGGGTGACACCTCGTGGCTAGAAGATTGACACCTCGTGGCTAGAAGGGTGACACCTCGTGGCTAGAAGGGTGACACCTCGTGGCTAGAATGGTGACACCTCGTGGCTAGAAGGGTGACACCTCGTGGCTAGAAGTGTGACACCTCCTAACTAGAAGTGTGACACCTCCTGGCTAGAAGTGTGACACCTCCTGGCTAGAAGGGTGACACCTCCTGGCTAGAAGGGTGACACCGCCTGGCTAGAAGGGTGACACCTCCTGGCTAGAAGGGTGACACCTCCTGGCTAGAAGCGTGACATGTTTGCATTACAATGTTGACATTCTCAGGAAAGAAGGATGGAACCTTCAGGCATAAATAGTGATACATTTTAATAATAATAATAATCATTCCTACAAAGTACATGATACTACTGATACAGTAATACAGAGGAACTTAGAACAAGGCTATTAAGGCAACGTTTTGCTCAAGGAGAGCTATATGAAAAGATTTCTCTGCATTACCAACCACCATAAGACTGCTTCCAACCACCATAAGACTGCTTCCAACCACCATAAGACTGCTTCCAACCACCATAAGACTGCTTCCAACCACCATAAGACTGCTTCCAACCACCATAAGACTGCTTCCAACCACCATAAGACTGCTTCCAACCACCATAAGACTGCTTCCAACCACCATAAGACAAGACTCACGAAATCGTAATGACTCGATTATATACGACAAGAAAATCTATCACACTGCGTAGGTTGGGTCAACTTGCACTGTCTTACTGGTGAGTGAAGACAAGTCAGTCTTGTTCACTAATTGGTACACATGACAGCTTAGCATATTAGGCAAAGGTGAAATATGAAAAATAATTGCAAAATATTAATTGACAAGAGAGATTTTAACACCCTTAGGACACAGTTACATAATAACCAAGATGAATCACCATTTCAAAGTAGCAGAGTGAATTGACCTGTTAGACTTAACTTACCAAGTATACAAAGTAGGATTATTATTATAATCAAAAGAAGCGCTAAATCACAAGGGTCATACAGCGCTACAAAGTAGGAGATTTTAACAGTTTTCTAAATACCAGATTTTGGCTCCAAAAATCTTTGATTGAATTTCATGAGTTGTATAAGTGGGGGGGGGGGATTTGGGATTTGTGAAAAAATAATAAATGAAGAGAAATAATGGTTGAATATAAGGGGATGAGGGTATGCAGAAATGAGGGTGGAGATGTATAGGTAATGTAAGGAGACAGGATAGAAATGAACCAGTGAAAGGAAGAGATGTGGAATGGGGTGAATAGAGGAGAGATGGGAGAATAGAATAAATAAGAAACTAAGTATCTGTTAAAGGGCAGAAGACAATGGAAAAGAGAAAGAAGAGAGGGAAGAGAGAGATTTTGAGGTAGAGAGGGAGGGAGGGAGGGAAGGATGGGAAGGCAAGCAGTATAAGCATTATGGTGTCATGGCAATGTTTATGTCTGGCTCCTCCAGTTGCTTTATGATAATGAAACACGTGATGGTCTCATTACTTGTCTTGCCAGAGATCGTAAACTTTTCCCCGGTGTTCCCTCCACGATTACACGCTTCCTCCTAATGCTAAGTCATGCTTAAAATTT
Organism: Cherax destructor; assembly: GCA_009830355.1. Taxonomy (NCBI): domain Eukaryota; kingdom Metazoa; phylum Arthropoda; class Malacostraca; order Decapoda; family Parastacidae; genus Cherax; species Cherax destructor. The sequence continues at coordinate 48,891 of WNWK01004148.1, forward strand.
TCTGGAATTAACAGTTTAATTATGCCTGTCAGTGATGTGGCGTCTACGGCTGACTATGATAATTTAAAACTCGTCCTGTTTGGATTTCTTAATATATTCCAAAGTTAACGCCTAAAGAGATTTCTTGTTTTTTTTTTCTTCTGCCAAATTGGCCTCTTTTACCGAGATGGTGAGATACATCGAAGAGAAACACACTAATTGTTCCTCATTCTCAAATCGTTTCTTCGGAAGATTACGATTGTAAGGTGGGAAATATTTCACGAGAGTGATTACCACAGAAACGTGTAAATGGTCCAAGTCGGACCGAAACGTCGTCATGAGATTTTCTCCTATACGCGGGTTATTTATCCATGATTACCCCAGGTTATTAGTGACAGCCAGAGCCCCTTTCTACGAGTTTTCATAACCACGTGAATAATTTCCGGCGCTGATCGCTAGCATTAGAGTTATCATAGCTGCAACAGTAATTACCAAGAATTATCATAACTGCTACATTGATAACAAATGACCGTAACACCTGGAGTGAATGCCATGAATTATCCTAACCCCTAGAGGGATAACCACGAAATATCATAACCACTAGAGTGGTGAACTCTTCTCATCTCGTGTTGCAGCCGCGAGTTACGACACAGTTGCGCAAGCAACACGCAATAAATTCAGTCTTAAAAATTTACACGTAAAAAAAAAAACCCAGCAGGAATAAAGCAGCACAATTTCTCTCTAAAAAAAAAATAATACATTCTCCTGCCTTTCGGGAGTGGGCGGTTTTGAATTTTTATATTATACTCTTATAATTTCCATCTTGAAAGGATATCAACGTTGATGTTATTAGACGAAGTCGTTTGTTATATTTGAGAGAGAATAGAAGGAGAGAAGATGGAATGGACTAAAATGTTTTCTCGTGGGGTTGAAACCTTGTGTGCTGTGGCATTATTAGTAATTATATATAGTTATTATTTTCTATTTGTCATTACCTATTTGTGAATATTTGTAGTTACAGGAAGTCACTACTCGTGCTGTAGGGAATTTCCTGCATAATGTATAATAAATATTAGTAGTTTCCATTCATTGTAACACATACAGGTATTCTGTCACTCTATTCGTGTGTGTGTGTTCACCTGATTGTGTCAGCAAGGGTTGAGCTCCAGCCTCTGGGCCCCTCCAATGAGGTTCAATTAAATGGTGGGAAATAAAGAGCCTAATCCTTTCCACGACAAATAAAAGGCACACTACCGTGGTTGGAATAATTCACAAATAATGGCACTGTTTCAGTTCATCATTGACCTTCATCAAGCCACGAACAGGTGTGATTTAAGGATGGTCAAGGATGGACCGAAACGTCGTAAACTGTTTCGTCTCCAAAATACGAGTGTTGCGATTTCTTTTCCTTTTGGGTTCTGTTCCACTCGGGTCTACTGTTGAATCTATGTTTCCAAATGGCGTCCGATACATCCCTTTCTCATTCTTTTCCATTACATGGCTTTTTTTTTATTAACACTGAAGGGCTTCCTGTTTTTTTTTATTTCTCTTTGGTTCTGTTGAATTTCTAGTTCCCAGTTATGTTCCCATTGTTGTGTGTGTGTGTGTGTGTGTGTGAGAGAGAGAGAGAGAGAGAGAGAGAGAGAGAGAGAGAGAGAGAGAGAGAGAGAGAGAGAGAGAGAGAGAGAGAGAGAGAGAGAGAGAGAGAGAGAGAAAGAAGGCTACTGTGTCCGACTAAAAGTAATCAAATCTTTGGACAAACAGAGGGCAGGGATAGAGGCGGATTTAGAGGAGCAGACATAAAGGGAAAAGAGAGGATGGGAGGTGAAAGAATAACTGTTGATAACGTTAATGGCTTTGGAATGGACTTTGTACAGGCGAGTTATGAACGGCAGGGACACACCGCACATAAAGTGGTGGACCAGCGGAGGGGGGCAACGGCGTTTGCAAAGAGTGTGCAATTGAAGGGTGCATACCAAAAACAATTAACGAAAAGAATAAAATGGAAGGAAATTGAAAGAAAAAGAGAGAGAGAGAAATAGAGAGAAAGTTGTCTCTTCACTCACCCACCTTTCTTATTGTTAATCTGGTGAAGGTTTCTTGATTCAAGAATCTGGGTCTAACTTTCTCTCAAACTTTGATAATTCTACGAGTCTTGAGCTTTCCCAGGAATATAATAATAATAATAATAATAATAATAATAATAATAATAATAATAATAATAATAATAATAATAACAATAATAATAATAATAATAATAATAATGAGGAAGACGAAAAACTAATGCAATAGGATTATTATCATTTTTATCAAAAAACATTAACCGAGGAAGAGGATAGCTCCAATTCCTCTAATCAAGAGCCTTTCACCATCCTAGAAGGGAACACTCATGGAAAACAGTATAGTGCTTCATGGCTGGTCACCAACAGCAAGAAGAGCTTGGCTATTATGTATTTATATGAAACTGTCCGTGCAGACTCGATCCTCCGTCCGCTGAAGCTCGGAACAGAAACCCAACTCTCGCAGCTTGGGGACCAATCAAGTTTATATAGGTGTAATGTACTTCCTTATTGGTTTGAAACTTGGACGTGATACGAGTATAACTTGGACGTGATACGAGTATAACTTGGACGTGATACGAGTATAACTTGGACGTGATACGAGTATAACTTGGACGTGATACGAGTATAACTTGGACGTGATACGAGTATAACTTGGACGTGATACGAGTATAACTTGGACGTGATACGAGTATAACTTGGACGTGATACGAGTATAACTTGGACGTGATACGAGTATAACTTGAACGTGACGCGAGTATAACTTGGACGTGATGATGTGAGTATAACTTAGCATAAATGCATTCTGGTAATGGATTGACTGGATTCAGATGGCCCGCTCATTGCTTTTATAATGGAATGGAGTGGGCCAGATAGTGCATGCTTTATCACTCTGATTTGTTATATTATCACACGGATGCTGTAATAATCTCTGATAAATGACGCTGCATAATCTCCGATCAGTGGCTCAGCATAAACTATATCAGACTGTAGAAAGTTCTTTGATGGAGTCTTAGTCTGATCTGTACCACAGTCGTAGTATTATATTCTTGATCATATTTGAGGGGCAAGACCTGCCGACGAATATTTCAGAACAATATACCGAGAGAACCTTTATTTACAGACTATCCTTCGCTCTTAACAGAGCCTTGTCAAGCTGTGTTTAGAGCGTAACAGTCTGTAAACAAAGGTTAGTTCTAACTAATAGTCTTTCTCTGCTATAGTTGAACGTGGTTGTTGCGTCCCGGGAGATACAGCCACCGGCTCCACCTTGACATTTATGGCTCACAAGCTCTGTGGTAAATATCGCGAGAACCAATATAAGTCCCAAACAATGGGGGCAGCATTTGACCATTATATATATATATATATATATATATATATATATATATATATATATATATATATATATATATATATATATATATATATATATATATATATATATATATATATATATATATATCGTGCCGAATAAGTAAAACTGGTCAATTCGCAAGAACTCATTTAAAATTAAGTCCTTTCTAAAATTTTATCTTATTCATTTAAATGTATATTTTTCATTTATGTCAATATAAAAGTTAACGATTTTGTAGCAAAAGAACCTTAGGAAACTTATGTAACCTTATTATAACAAGCGCAATTTAATTTAGCCTAATCCAACTAAATATATTCTATATAAATTTACAATAATTTAATAAACGAACACAATTTTTTTCGTTAGGTTCAGAATGATTTTTGGGAAATTATTGCATACACAAATTTTCGCTTGCCCGAATCGGCAAGAAGTATGTTGCTATTTAAGCCAAAATCGCAAGTTTTACATATTCGGCACGACATACATACATACATATATATATATATATATATATATATATATATATATATATATATATATATATATATATATATATATATATTTATATATATATATATATATATATATATATATATATATATATATATATATATATATATATATATATATATATATATATGTGTGTGTGCTTAACAATTTACGACTCCTCTTTCAGTATTGTATGTTGTTTTCAGAAAAATTTAATGTCTATGTTTCAGTGTTAATTATTTGTTTAGTTTTTTGTTTTGTGTATGGTGCTGAAGATGAACGCATCGCTAGGTCAGTCAGGTTAGACACTGTTGAATGTGATCAGTAAGTGAATGGGTGGGTTCATGGGTACAGCCTAGCCCTTGGTGAGGAGGACCAGGAGAAAAGTGACCTTCTAACTCATTCTTCTCGAACAAAAAAAAAAAAACAAGAAAAGAGTTAAAAACTGTAGATTTCGGTCTCACCATAATGACTTCTTTAGAAACGTAAAATGTTGATATTCCTTTCCCCTCTCACTGAAACTATCTTCAAGCATGAACTTTCCACATTTGAAATTCTCTAAATCAAGAAAAACAGTTTTTTTTTTTTGCAGGTGTGATTTTCGCACTGAATTTAAGGATGAAAACTGTATTAACCCACTGATTACAAACAATCCCCCAAAAAACAAGAGCTTTATCTAAACACATGAAAAGTAGCAGTTAATCCGAAATGTCAGCAGAAGTGAAATATTGAGACGATAAATCCAGCAGACTTTTTACATGGACAGCAGACATCACGCAACACTGATAACATTACCAAATAAACCTCCAAATAAACGCAAGTATCCCGAAGAAGAAGAAAAAGAAGAACCCTGACATGGAACCCCATATACGAAATCAGCTGGCATGACCCGACATTGCCCCGGAGACCAGCAAACACCTGTCTACCAGCACAATAAGCAGTTGGTCAGAGGCAACCATTGTTGAGCCGACGCTTCTGAAGGCTCTTGGCTGTGATGATGAGCCACAGAACACGGCAGCGACCGCACAATAACAATCTTTATGACACAATCGCGGCGCACTGATGGCGGCCGCGGTGACAAATACCCGCATTACTCGCTCGCCTTCGTAACAAAATGTTACTCATCTGCTCACTCCGTGCGGTGGGTGTCATGTCACTTGGCTTTAACTTTACTCCTCTTTCCCCTCGTAGATAAAATGCAATGGCTGAGCGTAATTATCATCGATATTATTTTTACCACATTGGCCATCTTGCATCAAAGGTGAAATAAAAACAAAAGGGAATATACCATCATTCAGTCAACAGCTGTCTTGCCAGAAAAGGGTAAGCATCACGGTTCAAATGACACTCTTGACAGCAACATCCCGACAGTAGTATAACAATGGCTGAAGGATTTCCTCTATGGATTCCTCGGGGGGAAAAAAGGTGTATATGAAGGGTTTCCACCAGAAGGCTTCCTCCCGGTAGGTTTTTTTTCTGTAGGATTTCCCTTCATTTTTCTTTGGAAGTTCCTGGTACAGAGCGGTCTGCCAGGTCTCCTCTGGGAGGAGAGAGAGAGAGAGAGAGAGAGAGAGAGAGAGAGAGAGAGAGAGAGAGAGAGAGAGAGAGAGAATAGCTCAAGTAACGTCACTTTAAAAAACTGATCAGAAACAATTACAAAATGAACGTCTCTTTACAGATTATAAAAAAAAATATACGTAGTGGAACGTCAATAAAGTAATGAATTTTCTGCACTGGCTAAAGGAACGTTAATTTACTATTTACTGTAGTAACGAACTAAATAAACGTCAGAAGTGATACAATGTGTAATATTTTTTTTTATAAGTGAACATGCTTCTTCTGACGTCAGATTTGTTAAGTCAACTTCACTCATCAAGAATATGAAAACAGTTGCATTTTCTTGACAATAGTATAGTATAACGAAAAAAATTAACGCTTCATTTCCTCATATTCAGACAAAACACCCATATACAACTAATTGGAAATACGAAAAGGATCAAAAGATTTATAATGCATCAAAGTCATACGTTATATGTGAGATAAATGTCACAGTATCATTGACAAAAACATTTCAAGAATGTTTAGCCTTGCTCTACCTGGCTGGTTTCTCTCTAACATACTACAACAGAACTACGCAAGCACTGAGTAACTGCACTGACCAGAATGTGTTTGTCCATGCTCGTCACTCACGTCAGATAGATTGTCGGGGTAAACAAGATTAATGTGATTGAAGAAAAGACAATTTCAATGACAAGCTGCAGTCCAACTGTTGGTAAGATGAGAGGAGTTTATCTATAAGTGCCTTGTATATAAATGGTATATATAACACCTACAGGATGAAGATTTACACACATGTGCAACATCTGGGTATCTCTATTTATAGTTGTTTAGCCATCCTCTGAAGACTACGATACTCTTCACCAACTCCAAGGCACAGGGACTGATTACCTCTTCTTTTGTATATAGTTCTACAGTCTTCACATTATGTCCTTGAATTAATAAAGCCACTGAATGACGAAACGTCTACAAATAAAGATACCCAGATGTTGCACTTGTGCCTTCAATCTTCAAGTGCCTTGTAGTTTACGTCTGTGTGTCTGCCAAGAAATTCATTGCAGATGCTCTTGAATGCCAAGCTATTAACTCCAGGTCATTCAAGGGGGCTTTGTTAGGTGACCCGTTCAATGGTTAAGCCACTGCTGGCTTACTGATGCTGAATATTACTAGTTTAGAAGACCTATGATTCCACACCCTCTCTCCCTACCCTACGACTATTTCTACCTATTCACACTGCTGTGTGTATAAGTAGAAATGAAGGGGCTAGAGAGCCATTAGTTGATGTGGATAAAGGTGTGTGGCTACATACCAACACATACGTACACGAACATGTGCATACACAAGCATACACATGAATACCTACACTTTCATCTAGATATGCGCAAACATGCACACAAACTGACGTACGCACACACACACTAATGACGCACACAAACCTTCCCATTAACGATTTAATAAAAAAACTTAAAAAAAAAAAAACGCCGTTTTTACTATTCATGTTTGAATATTAATGATGATGATGGCAGTAAACATTCACGAATGTCCTCATTACTGTGTGTGTGTGTGTGTGTGTGAGAGAGAGTGAGAGAGAGAGAGAGAGAGAGAGAGAGAGAGAGAGAGAGAGAGAGAGAGAGAGAGAGAGAGAGAGAGAGAGAGATCAACCAGTTGTCTACAATAACAAAAGCCACAATGCCGCGATTAGAACAATTCAAAACAAATTCACAATATAAATAAAAGTAGATGTTTTGAACCCTCCTGTACTAGTCACGACCTGATAATGGCGAGAGAGAGAGAGAAACGTCAACCGGTTTTCCTATCCATTTCTCATCCACATCACTTCAATTTTTTTAAAAGGCTTCTTCAGTTGCACCAAAACATTCATGTGAAAAAAAACACCATACTTTGTTGAGCAGTGTTTGGTTATACGTGTTTTTTTACATATGATACAAAAACATGTCCTCTTAATTGTACTCTGATTGTGACTTGATAAGCTGTACACAGAGCTGTACAGAGAGCTCTATACACAGAGCTGTACATAGAGCTCTACACAGAGCTGTACATAGAGCTCTATACACAGAGCTGTACAGAGAGCTCTATACATAGAGCTATACACAGAGCTGTACAGAGGGCTCTATACACAGAGCTGTACAGAGGGCTCTATACACAGAGCTGTACAGAGGGCTCTATACACAGAGCTGTACAGAGGGCTCTATACACAGAGCTGTACAGAGAGCTCTATACATAGAGCTGTACAGAGAGCTCTATACACAGAGCTGTACAGAGAGCTCTATACACAGAGCTGTACAGAGAGCTCTATACACAGAGCTGTACAGAGAGCTCTATACACAGAGCTGTACAGAGAGCTCTATACACAGAGCTGTACAGAGAGCTCTATACACAGAGCTGTGCAGAGAGCTCTATACACAGAGCTGTACAGAGAGCTCTATACACAGAGCTGTACAGAGAGCTCTATACACAGAGCTGTACAGAGAGCTCTATACACAGAGCTGTACAGAGAGCTCTATACACATAGCTGTACAGAGAGCTCTATACACAGAGCTGTACAGAGAGCTCTATACACAGAGCTGTACAGAGAGCTCTATACACAGAGCTGTACAGAGAGCTCTATACACAGAGCTGTACAGAGAGCTCTATACACAGAGCTGTACAGATATACACAGAGCTTCATCCACTTGTCTCCATCACCTACATAGTTATCCTCCACTGCTGTGCCTCTCGACGATCAAGACAGCAGTGCAAGTTTCTCACAAATTTAATGTAACTTTGGTAACGGTTTAAATAGGGGGGGAGGAACCTCTCGGAGATTTTCTCTCACTGAAGTGTGATCCATTGGTTAAGTGGTAAAGAAAATAAACTTACGTTGCAAAACGGGCTTTTGGGCCCACTTTTATTTTACTGAGTCGTGATAAAAGGTCTAGAGAGCGCTAAACCCTCAAGGTTCGTCTTTGCTGAAGGCAATTTTTTTTTTTTTCTTCCATCGATTTAAATTCCCCTCGGGATGCTGGTAACTAAACTAAAACAGAGGGAAGTAGAAATGTAAACAAGCAGACACAAGATTAATATTTCGTTCTTTCGTTAACGTCGTTTCGTTATAACGTTGATTCCTGGCCTGAGCCACTGTTTATGTGGAGTTTGCATGTTTGTTTACGAATTGCCTGGTGGTAGGTGGCGCTCACCACAATTTTTCGCTTTGCAAACATTTACGCCTTGATTTAACCCTGTTGCAGTTACAAGACTAACATTTCGTTCTTCCATCTCTACACGTGACACACTGACATCTGTCGTCCCGGACAAGCAAACACAACACTGTAACATTCCATTTTTTCATCTCTAGACGTGAAAATCGGATATATTGTTTTCCTTTCCAAGATCCTGCCACCACAAGACACTCTTAAAAAAAAAAAAAACATACAGCCGGTAAATTCTGAAAAACACGTCAGTGTCTCGTCTCTCTCTCTCTCTCTCTCTCTCTCTCTCTCTCTCTCTCTCTCTCTCTCTCTCTCTCTCTCTCTCTCGTCTCTCTCGTCTCTCTGTTTTTCCCAGTGAGACTTCAAGAGGGCTTGTGAAACTCGCCTCACGTCTTGGTGATTATCACTAACCTGGATAATACTTATATCCTGGCCTGATTAAATTTGTGCCTTGAGGAAACCTGAAGGGCCAAAGTTGCTAGATAACTTCACCTACATTGACCCTTGTTTCAAGAAGGTCCCGTGATACGTAATCTAGGAAAAACGTGAAGCTAGCGTGTATACTAGCCACGGTGTAGCTATTATGTATTCTATGTATACTAGCCCACGGTGTAGCTATTATGTATTCTATGTATACTAGACCACGGTGTGGTTATAATTATGTATGCTATGAATACTAGACCACGGTGTAGCTATTATGTATTTTATGCATACTAGAACTACAAGACTACAATGTGGCTATAATTACGTATACTATGAATACTTGACCACAATGTGGCTGTCATCATACATTTTATGAATATTTAAACGTGAATGCAATAATATTTCTTGTGAATACTAGAATAATACAGGCTATGAATAATTACTCATATGAACACTTGATAACAGTTTGGCTAAATATGTATACAACAAACTACGAAGGCTAGGCCACCAGTTGAAAGTAAAATTACGCCAGACTAACGACTGTACCAGTCATTGTGAGCCTCAAAATACAATACGCTGACTATAATGTGAGCCAAACCTTGATGCTTGACCAGTTACGAAATACCTAAATCTGTACACAACCAGTTTATAGTCTGTCTCTGTGTCTGTCTGACTGTGTCTGTCTGTCTGTCTGTCTGTCTGTCTGTCTGTCTGTCTCTCTCTCTCTCTCTCTCCCTCTCTCTCTCTCTCTCTCTCTCCCTCTCTCTCTCTCTCTCTCTCTCTCTCTCTCTCTCTCTCTCTCTCTCTCTGTTACGTAGAGGAATTGACAGTAGACAAAGACTATTTGAAATAAAAATTTGAACAAGAGATTACTGATGAGAAATTAAATCCTGGATGAACCATGGGGATGTTAGGAAACAATTCTTCAGCCTAAGGGTTAAAAAAAAAACAGGAAGGAACAAGCAGGAAGAAAAAGAGCTGGGAAATTAATAAGATACACAATCAATGTCAACATCATGTATGATATTCCAAGGAGATGAAACTGGACCAGGAGCCGAAATTTTACCTTATCAAGCGAAATTCCGAATACAGTGCTCTGAGTACATCTCTGAGTACATTTCAGTGAATACATATCCGTGACTATAGCTGGAGAGTACAACCCAGTGTTGGTATAACTCTGAGTCCACAGTGTATATGCAATATTAGTAATAATCGTTCTTCACTTTACCAACAATATACGTATTTGTATTTTGTAGTAGGAATTTCTCGTGTTATATTCTCACCTTTTAAAAAAAACATATGATTGAACTCTCTTAGTTAATTAATTTTTTAAACCATTTATATGTATATATATATATATATATATATATATATATATATATATATATATATATATATATATATATATATATATATATATATATATATATATATATATTCTCTAATATTTACATGAAAGAATAATACATTGTTAGTGGGGAGCAAATTACAGAAAGTAATTACCTTTATGAGTAATTAAATTTACACTTGTATGTGTGAGCGAGCGTATTTGAGCATGCGGAGTTACCTTTTTTAAATTACCTTTTTTTTCGTAGTTATCTGTTTGCGACTATTTCGAAATGACCTACATGTAATTGTTTTTTTCCGCAATTATCTGTTTTGTAATTCCTCTCTCGTTGTGCTTGTTCCAGACTCTTGGTGTTTTACCCCAGGATTTTCTACGCAGTTGTCATACCTGCTTTTCATCTGTTTACTGAAATTAATGAATTTTTTTCTCTCTCTTCATTGCTTATAATCACATTTTGGTAACCTCAGAATTCATGTCGTTGCATTTTGGTGTGTTTTTCAGTTTTTGTTTTCAAGTTTTTATAATGAAACACCTCCGCCCCACAACTGATGGAGCCGGGTTCAATCCTGGGCAGGGGTGAGACGTGTGGGTAAGTCTCTTGTTCACCTAGCTGTATGCACAGTATTTTCCACCATATAAGACGCACTAATATTACAACTGTATTACTATAATGAACTTATTGTCCTTCAATAAAACACAACTTTCCAGTAACCCAAAGGCTTTTCTTGACCCTGACCTTGAGGATATAAGGCGCAGAGGAGGTTTCTAAGACTTTTCTTAGGAAATAAAGCGCGTCTTATATGCCAGAAAATACGGTAGGTACCCGAGTGTCACTCGGCTGCTGTGGGTGGCATCCTGGGTGGGAGAAACAGCTGAATCTCGGCGTAAATAAGCCACACAGCTTGGCTTTCAGGGTTATCCTGCATTACTAACTCTTAGGGATTAGTAAGCAGATTAATGTTTTTTTATATATTATATGTCCGCGAGTGAGAGAGAGACTTCCATGACCTTACTCACAGGTCAGAGGTCAGTGCACACAGCAACTCTAAAGTTCATTTAAAGGAATTTCGTCCTTCCAGTCCCCATTTTACTTTCAGGTTATATTTGTCGCAATAATGATCAGCAATGTTAATGATTCATCAAAGCCATTGCGTCTGCACTCGGTAGCCGCACACTTTCCGCCTCCCAGTCATAAATAATGAGAAAAACTTCCGAGAGAGAGTTGGGATATAGTAATGAGCATCTTGCATCCTCGTTATCTGTCTCCTCTTTTGTTTTGCTTTATTTACTCTCTCCTAGTTTTGTATTGATGTTAATTTGAACTATGATGAATTTATTCAATGTATCCATTTTATATGCAGAATAACCACTGTGAAAAAAAATTGTGAAATTCCAAGCGCTTTCGTGATTTCTCACATTATCAAGGAACTGTAATGATGTGAGAAATCACGAAATCGCTTGGAATTTCACTATTTTTTCATAGTGGTTATTCTGCATATTGTGATACCACCTGTTTACTGTGATCTTATGGAATATATAAATAATGTTTTATTGCTCATTGGAAGTGCCAGCAAATGAGAAAATTGAGAAATAATGCCTGAAAAGCTACTGAGAAATAAACAAACTCACAGATGAGGAAAAGAGGGAAAGATCTGTAAACAATGAAAGACAATCAGAGATAAACATGCAAACAGGAGGAAATACAAGCAAACAATAGCAGGCAGACAAACATACAAACTGGCAGATAAAATTTCAAGCAGGCAAGCAGACAGACATACCAGAAGGCGGATAATCATACAAGCAGGCAGACAAATATACAGGCAGATAGGCATACAATCAGACAAACATTGAAGCAGACAGACAAGCAAACATGCAAGCAGAAACACAAGAAGGCAAACAAAAATAGACATACACTCAGGCAGTCAGATAGACAGAACATCGCGTTGCTTGCAACATTCGACAAATGAATATACAAAAAAGAGTAACTAATATTTAAAATTATTGAAACAGACAGTTACATTCATCTTTTTTAAATGATATAGAGTGCCATGAGACAGATATTTTTTTTAACGATTTAGCAGTACGCAGCTGTATGAAATATACAAGAAAAATGAATTATCCTGTGAATTTTTGAACTCAAAACATTGAAAATATTTCAATAAGTTTTGCTGTAATTGGAAAAATTAAAATATTCCTGTTATGTTATGTTTTCTTTGTCAATGATTGTTATTGCTAATAACAATCATTGACAAAGAAAACATAACTAGTTTTTTTTAGTAGCCTAAGTCTAGTTATAGATTTACAATAAAATAGTTTACCAGAAGTGTTTTGCATGGTTAAATTTAGAGGCAGAGACGTAAATGTAACGCCTAAAATTTACTACGAAGGTCAGTCCTACTTAAAGTTGACTACCATTCTATGCATGGTATCCTACCTCAGCTCATTTATAAAAAACTCAGCCTTGTCTATGGTACACTACCCTGACGATGCCACCCACAATAGTCTACTAACACCCAGGTAGACCCTGCTAGGTGAACAGGGGTGAATAGGGGGCAGCAGGGGTATGGAGACATTCATATGACTCGATTCAATAAACACCATGAGAGTGAGTAGTGCGTAATTTATGTAGGTATGAAGCTTCTCTATCTATATCACTTTTAATATGCAGATCTCTGTTTTAATTACACGAAAGTTCTTTAATTTTCTTGTAAGGGCCGTCAACATAATAGGATGGATGGTCCCCTTCCCCAGGGGAGCAGAAGGTGACTAAAACGACGTAAGGACTGGCCGTCACCAGCTGTACGTTCCGTTGACTTTCAGCGAAGCAAATCGCGAGACAAATCAACACAACAGAAGTCACACTGTACGTTACGTGGGTGTTGAACCAGACACTCAAGTAGCGACTCAGCGCCACAGTCGCCTCACCTTTCATTACATAAATAACTCAGTAGGTTCATAACTATATATATGAGGGAGCTATACCTCAATATCTAGCAATGGGTTAACTAGCAAATGCTGCACTGTCAGTGTATAATTATTTAATAATAAGAACCATGTCCAAAATAATATGAAAAGCTTCGAGTATTCTGAGGTGGAATGTTTGCGAACATTTGAACGATAAAAGAGTTCAGAACACTATATATATGAAAATTACCCAGGGTTATTCACGTGAATATGTGTACCAGATGACTTTTATTCAGAGTAATTATGAAATTGCTCATCATCCTGACCGTTAAATTACAGCATCAAATCTAAATACTTTTTTCTTTGGCCTAAAATTCCAGTCCCCTCAGATAATTGGCTTATATATATATATATATATATATATATATATATATATATATATATATATATATATATGTCGTGCCGATTAGGTAAAACTGGTCAATTAGCAAGAACTCATCTAAAATTAAGTCCTTTCTAAAATTTTCTCTTATACGTTTAAAGATATATTTTTTTCATTTATGTTAATTTAAGAATTTATAATTTTGTACCTAGAGAAACTTTGAAAACCTACCTAACCTTATTACAACAAGCGCAATTTAATTTAGCCTAACAAAACTAAATATATTTTAGATACGTTAACATTAATTTAATGATAAACAAACACAATGAAATATATTTTTTTTGTTATGTTCAGAATGATTTTGGCGAAATTATTGCATACACAAATTTTCACTTGTCTTATACGGCAAGGTGAGCGTTGCTATTTAAGCCAAAATCGCAAGTTTTACCTAATCGGCACGACATATATATTATCGTGCCGAATTGGTAAAAACTGGTCAATTAGCAAGAACTCATTTAAAATTAAGTCCTTCCTAAAATTTTCTCTTAAACGTTTAAAGATATATTTTTTTCATTTATGTTAATGTAAAAATTAATAATTTTTGTACTAAAAGAACCTTAGAAAACTTAACGTTATTATAAAAAGCACAATATCATTTAGCCTAATCCAACTAAATCTATTTTAGATAAGTTCACATTAATTTAAAAATAAACAAACACAACGAAATATATTTTTTTGGTTAGGTTCTGAATTATTTTTTCGAAATTATTGCATACAAAAATTTTCGCTCGCGTTGCAATTTAAGCCAAAATTGCTAGTTTTACCTATTCGGCACGACATATATATATATATATATATATATATATATATATATATATATATATATATATATATATATATATGTCGTGCCGATTAGGTAAAACTGGTCAATTAGCAAGAACTCATCTAAAATTAAGTCCTTTCTAAAATTTTCTCTTATACGTTTAAAGATATATTTTTTTCATTTATGTTAATGTAAGAATTTATAATTTTGTACCAAGAGAAACTTTGAAAACCTACCTAACCTTATTACAACAAGCGCAATTTAATTTAGCCTAACCCAACTAAATATATTTTAGATATTTTAACACTAATTTAATAATAAACAAACACAATGAAATATTTTTTTTTCATTATGTTCAGAATGATTTTGGCGAAATTATTGCATACACAAATTTTCACTTGTCTTATATGGCAAGGTGAGCGTTGCTATTTTTTTTTTTTTTTTTACATTTTATTAGTTTTTCGGTACATGTAATACATATACAAACTCAAAACAATCAAATGTGTATAAACGCAAAGAACATTAACAGTGAGTAACCTTTCCAACATCAATGGAAATAAATGCTATTTCACAAACAACAGCTCAATACAAACTTCGTGCAAGGTGATAAAATTAACATACAACAAAAGGTACACCCAGTGCCGAGACCCGACACCGATATAATTCCTAGTAATATTTTTACCATAAACAGATATGAATCGTCCTTACAAATCATTAAGGACATGCATCCTACCTATGCCACAAATCCCAATAAGAGACCCCCCTCTCCACCTAACAATTTGCAATAACCTTATAAACTGTAAGCTCTATGTGCATGAGATTACATTTAACAAAAGTATCCTAATAACTTCACACCTAACTTGCTTTCATAGCCACAACAAACCTCTATACACACAATTATGTAAAAATGAATACAAACACAATTAGCATCTATTACTTTTAACTTTATAAGTTGTATTAATACTAATTACACTTATACATGTGTAAATTCATGACCTACAACAAGTGTGGTGCATACCTGATGTCCTATCAGAATGCCATCAACCTGCCACAGAGTATATACAAAAGTAAATTACAAATCGAAATTCACAGTAACCACAACATGTTTCAGTTACCCTTACCATCTACTGGTAAGTACAAACCAACCCCCAACACATTCACACCAGTTACCACCCAAACACACCTCCCCTCCCTCCCCCGGCTTCAGAGGACCAGCCAAACCCATGTACAACCCCTGACTCCCCCCCACCTTACCAACCTCACCAACTTCCATTCCACCCCTTCATTCATCTCATCCACTACCCAAAACCCCAACGTCACTTGTCACAACATAGAATGTCAACCGTCACCCAAAGAAAATAATAAAATAATACCCCCATCTTCCCTCCCCCTTTCTCCAATCACACGTCCCTATCTCCTAAAACAAACACATCCCTTTCCCTATTCCCCAACCCTACAGGTCAAGCCCACTCAAATCCCTCCAAACCTCTCAATAGCCCCTTGACACTTAATGATCTGTAATCCTCCGAAAATACAGAATCCCAACCCTCCCATATAGCAAACGATTCCGACACTTGGTTCGATATATATGAGCCGCCACCGCCTTTATTCTTTCCCGAATGCCCACCTCTCTCAATTTCCAAGACACACAAACAAAATCCACCATGCAGTACATTAAACCCTTTTTGTCCCTATGACACCCCAAATCCAAGAAAATTGCCCTTAACAAAGGTACTCCCCTCCCCCAATTTCCTCAAAACCCATCCCATCCACCACCTTACCCCTTCCAATGCTTCACAAAAATATATGGCATGCAAGACGGTCTCCGGCTTGCCACACCTCTCACAACCCCATCTTTCACACACCCCATTCGAAATAAAATCCCCCTTGCTGCAACCGCCCCATGTAGAAACCTATACATCAGCTCACGATCCCTTCCCGATAAACGTAATTCCCGGAACCCCCAAATTCCTTTCCAGTCATAAACTGGATATATAGCCTCCCCTCCAGCACCCCACCCCACCTCCTAACCTCATAAGCACAGCTACTTTTAAATTTTGCGGTTCCTTTATGACCATCATATTGCGCAGCCAATCCCTGCACTGTACCAGATCCTCCTCCCACCATTCATCCAAATCTCTCAACACTCCTTCCACCCGGTCCCTCCATTCCCCTCCTCAACACACAACGTTTCACATACATGCACATCAACCTCTTCTCCAGCCAAATCAGACCCAACCCCCAATAATATGTCCTTCCTAACTATATCCTTCGTAACCAATGTCTACCATTAGCCCATATGAACTTAAATACTTTACGCTCCAGCCCTTCCACATCCCACCTCAATAAAGGATAAATTTTAGCTACAAACCAAATCCTACTGTAAATCATTGTGTTTACCGCAATGACCCTCTGCCTCAACGTGAGCTCACCCGCACGCCAACCATTTATACGCTCCATTGCCCGTTGCACTACATTCCCCAAATTTACCTCTCTCGTCACATCCCGATTCCCCGTGAACACTATTCCACATATTTTCACTGTGTCAGTCACATTCCAACCATATCTTCTACCCAACCCCCTTCCCACCCAATTACCCACCTCCAACAGCAATGATTTTGCCCCGTTCACCTTCAGTCTAGTTGCCTTACAAAATGTGCCTATACTGTTCCCTACATGCCCCAGCCCCTTCTCCTGCCATACCAGCACCGTAGTGTCGTCCACATACCCCACAATATTCATGATCCCCTCACCACCACCACCCCCTTCCCCCACCAATCTGTAAAACGGATCCTGAACACATGCAACAGAATTTGCGACAGAGGACATCCCTGCCGCAAACCCCGTTCCATCTGCACCACCCACCCAATCTACCGTTGACTTGTACCTAACACATGCCCCTTCATATAAAGCTCTGATCCAACTCATCACTTCCACACGAACCCTGTCGCTCCATGATTTCGTACATGCTCTCGCTCTACACTATCATACGCCCCTGCCAATCTAATGCCAGTACCCCTCCCCTTCCACACTTTCAATGAAATCCTTAATGTACTCATGACCCGCCACCACTCCCCTACCTGGAATCCCCCCCTGTCCTACCTCAATCACCCTCCCCAACACCCTTTTTAATCTGTTACCTAGAATCTTTGCAAATATTTTATAATCAGAATTCATTAGTACCAAAGGTCTGTAATTCCTCAAAGTATCTCCTATCTTCCCCTTCCGTACTAGAACCACCACTCCCAATCCCATCTCCCTACCCATCACCCCCTCCTCTTTCATCCCATTCATCACACCAACCAAACAGTCCCTCATGATGTTCCAATTTTCCTTATAAAACTCGTTCGCTATACCATCTATTCCAGGGCCTTTCATCTACTTAACCCATTCACCGCCTCCCACACCTCCCTTCACTGATCATCCCTCCAACTCCTTCCGCTCACTTCGTCCCAACCTCTCCACGATTTCCCTAATATTAAATCCTTGTTCATCACACTCACCCCTTTGCGACACATATGCTTGGCAAACCACTTATCCACATACACGTTCATAGCCTCTGTGGTACAAATCCGCATTCCTTCATCATAATTCTCCAATTCTTCATCCACCTCCAAGCACTCCACTGTCATCCTATCCTTTCGGTTCCTACACTTACCCAATACATATTTGGAGGGTTTATCTCCCATAACATGTCATCCAAGCCTGCTTTCATCCTGCATGCCCCAAAACTCTCATTCTGCAGCAACGCAACCTTTCCTTCAATGTCCGTATTTCCTCAGTTAGTCTGTGACCTCCTCTTAAGTAACAGTCCGTCAATAATCCCTCCAAGTAGTTTTGCATGCCATAACGCCATCCTACCTCTTCTTTGCCCAATCTCTGATAGTATGCTTTAATGCCCTCTTACCCACCTCCACCCACCAATCCACCAGAGCCCCCTGCAACCTCCTCCCACAACCCTCCCCACCAATCACTAAATTCCACACGTCTACCCTCACCACTCAAAAGCTGAACATTTAATTTCCAATACCCCTTACCCCACCTTACCACACCCAACTATTCCACCTCCACCAACACTCCCCGATGATCTGTAAAACCCACATCTAAATATTTAACCGCACCCACCACCACACTCCCTGTTACATAAATTCTATCTAGCCTAGCCCCATACCTTCTTCTAACAAATGTATGTTCTCCCGCCCCTCCTACCCCAATAACATCCTTCAAACCTACACACCTAAGTAAGTCCCTCAGAGCCTGCAAAACACACCCCCCTCCCCGTGGCTCTACATCCCTTTCCCTGATGACACAATTAAAATCTCCCCCAACTATGGTTACGCTAGGCAAATCCCTACATGCATAAATCATATGCTCCCTCACAAAATCCACCTTCACCTGTCTGGAAGACTCTGCCGGCATATACACTCCCAAAAAGCATACCTTCACCCCCCCCATTCGCCCTCCACCCTCACCAGTCTGCCCCCCACTCTCCTCCCATCGCAAAGGCTTGAATGGGCTTGACACTGCTACCACTACCGCCACCCCACCCTTTAATCTACTTGATGAACTGGCAAATACCTTATAACCATCCAATACCAAATCTCTACCACACCTATAATTATGCTCCTGCAAAAAACCCACAGTCACACCATACCGTCTCAACGTACACTCTACCCAAGCTCTTTTAATATCTGCTCTCAACCCATTTACATTTAACGTTAAACACTTGAAATTAAAGACAAAGGTTTGCCCTTCGGCCTCGGTGGAAGTTGAGACCCAGATTTCCCTTTACTCTGCAATTTACCCTCCTTCTTCCCACCCTTATTAATTCCCTGATCTTGCACCAATCCCAAGTCTTTCTTAGCAACTTCCACCAGAGGTTTCTTGCAAATCCTCTGGGCCGGGGTCAACACGTCATCACAATCAGACAGTGTGCCAGACCTCTTGCGGGTCCCCTGCACAACTTCCACACCACTTGCATTATCAATCTGATGTACCTCCGCCTGCACTGTCTCCAACACTAATGTTTGGTCATTGATACTGGCATTCACTATGCCATCCACCATATCCATTGTATCTTCCATACCCCCAGTGGCTTCTACACTTAACACCGGTAGAGGTTCGTCCATAATGTCCCTTAATACCTGCTCCAAAGCCACTTCCTCCACAGCACTCTCCTGGTTGCCACCTTCAACCACTGATGGCGCTGTTTCCTGTGATATCGTCTGACACACCACCTCTGCACCGTCTACTATCTCGCTCCACAACTTTGGTTGTTTCTCCGACTGTTCCTCTTCCCTCTGCACATTTCTCTGCACTGTCACGTTCGTTCCACGATGTCCCCCGTTCATTCTTGGGCCCGACCTCTTCAAGCAGTCGGCCGCTACATGCTCATATGCCCCGCACAGACGGCAAGTCCTGCGTTGCCCCATGTAGGTGACGTATATCTGCGTCCTGAAATCCGGCAATACGACGTACGACGGTATGGGATGTCGCAAGGTCATCTTCAATGCAAAAGACCCCTCAAAGATCCCCATCAGCGGTCCTTCACTCCACGTGCCAGGAGTAGCAGCATGGATAACGCCGTATGCCCCAAAAACTGCACTGATGTCCACCGCATCGGCCTCAAACGGGACATTCCTCAATCGAACCCAAGTGTATGTCCTTGAGACGTCCTTTAAGCGTACCTGTAGTCCTGTGTGCACGGTGTACACTCTATCTTGATGCTTATCCACCAGCCTTTCATACACCTCTGCCGTTTGAAGTTTCACAAACACTCTATTCGTCCCGTTCAGTGCCACTCCATACAAATCCGTAGTATCAAGTTCATAAATATCTCGTAGGATCGTGGCCAATACTGTTCCGGCCGTGGCAGGGTTGATAACTCCTGTAACCAGGTCCACACAAACTGTGTTCAACCGTCTCCTCCCAGCTGCCGCCATGTTGGTGAAAACCAAAGTGTTGTCAAGATCCACCAGGGGTCAGGCCAGCGCACCGCACACCCTCACACAATCAGAGCTGGGTGGCGAATAATAATCGGCACGACATATATATATATATATATATATATATATATATATATATATATATATATATATATATATATAATAAACACGTGACAAGGGAAAGCCTTGGTATATCAGTCCACAGCGTTGCATTTCACAGGGATTTTCGAAATTTGCATGAGAAAGGATCGTGGTCTGGCATTACCTTGAAGTTATACTAGGCAAACTTTACTCGACTGTTACTCATAAGTTGTTTACATTAACTTGGAGGTGCCAAGAGTCTCAGCCGTGAACATATTCTCAAAATTCACTAGAAACCTTAATTGCATCGACGTCACTGCCCTCTTTAATACGTATATCCCTACTAGGAGATTCGACCACCAAAGAAAAGATATTGATGTCAGTGACATCAGGAATAGCAATATTCCATCCAAGATGGAAGATGAAAGCATTTACTGCTACTAGCATTAACTTTATTCCATCATCAGGTGCTGAATAAAATCAGAGAAAAACAATTATAATAGCCAGATCTAAACATATGGTAAACATCAAGAGAAAGTAAATGAAAGCAAAAATAAAAACAAAACTAGAAACAAAGTAACTACTGAACGTTCATCATTACGCAGGAAAGACTTGTAATTAATGAAATGGAGAGACTCCAATGAGGTAATTCCAATGACAATGGATCAACTGGGCATCACGATGAATGATTGCAGGCCAATAAACAATTTTGAGAAAGTGTTATACATTTTTTTTGTGATATGCAAAAGAAATTGCCATGATTACATGAAGCAGGTGATATTTTACTATGGAATTTTAACCACAGGGAAGTGTATATTATTGCAAGAGCTTTCGTGATTTCTCTTATTATCAAGGAACAATAAAAGTGAAGCGGAAACAGTAGACTTGTAGAGCAGAAATGTAACCTTATATATAAAGCCAGTGAGTGGTTAGATAGCACTGATATGACTAGCAACCAACTGATGTTACACATGAAAACTATCACTTTTAGTATGGTTATTTCCCATTTGTGTGTGTGTGTGTGACACACTTCCACAATAACCAGAGAGGCTGACACACACACACACACGTGTGTCAGCCTCTCTGGAGATCACAGCAGCACATCACACGCTGACGGACACTGATGTGCAGAGAGAAACAGCGAAAGCTTTTTTTTTTCCCTAAGAATCTATTCACGTCAACAGCAAGCCCTGAGTGAGGAGTCCTGGGCGTGAAAGATGCCTCAAAGAGGTGTGGGAAAACTGCAGGAGGAACTCTGGTTAAAGTAAGTTCGTAAAAGTACTCTAACCTGGTTGCCAGTGACCGGACTAATCTGTGCATCTATTGCAAGGAGAAGACAAACATATGCAGAAGAAACCTCTCATGAGACCAACGTTGCGCTTTATGTATAGAGCTTCATCAAACCTCTACACAACACGGATAAACCTCTACACAACACGGATAAACCTCTACACAACACGGACAAACCTCTACACAACACGGACAAACCTCTACACAACACGGATAAACCTCTACACAACACGGACAAACCTCTACACAACACGGATAAACCTCTACACAACACGGATAAACCTCTACACAACACGGATAAACCTCTACACAACACGGATAAACCTCTACACAATACGGATAAACCTCTACACAACACGGATAAACCTCTACACAACACTGATAAACCTCTACACAACACGGACCGTGATGCCAATAACACCTTCAATACGTCTATAATAGCGTCAACAGAATGGCATTTGTCTAATCTAAATCTATCATCGAGACATTTCTATACCATCCCAATTATTAAAATAAAATATTTGCATACACTCCGCTGAATGACATTAAATACTGCCTTTGTATTGATGCAGGTGAAGGGCTCTTGATGCGAGAAACGATCTCGGATTAAGCCCGATAAATCCCATCTCTCCAATGAGCATATGTCTTCTTCAATTATATATATATATTTTTTTTTTTTTTTATTAGTGAAGAGAGCTAAATCCGTATGGGTCATGTATCAGGTTCGATCCAGGGGGAAAAACTCTCAATTTTCTTGACTCAAGAGCCCTTCACTGGCACTAGGGCCACACCATCTACCTTGGCCTACCTATTAGAATAGAATGTCACAAGTCACTGGCTGGATCATTTCGACGAACACCCGCAAATAAGAGGAAAGACAGAAACATCGCCACAACGTTTCTCTCCTACGTGATAGGTAGGGGAGAGGTTAGAGGTTTTGGTGGACTTCCTTAATAGTAAAAATTATATATATATATATATATATATATATATATATATATATATATATATATATATATATATATATATATATTATATATATATATATATATATATATATATATATATATATATATATATATATATATATATATTATATATATATATATGTATACGTTTAAAAATATATTTTTTTCATTCATGTTAATGTAAAAATTAATTATTTTTTCCTAAAGAACCTTAGAAAACTTACCTAACCTTATTATAACAAGTGCAATTTAATTTAGCCTAATCCAACTAAATATTTTTAGATAAGTTTACAATAATTTAATAATAAACAAACAAAAACAAAAATATATTTTTTTCGTTAGGTTCAGAATGATTTTTGCGAAATTATTGCATACACAAATTTTCTCTTGCCTTATTCGGCAAGAAGATCGTTGCTATTTAAGCCAAAATCGCAAGTTTTACTCATTCGGCCTATATATATATATATATATATATATATATATATATATATATACATGTGAATCATAGAATCATAGAATCATAGAATTGATGAGGGGAAAAGGGTGAGTGGAGCACTTCGGAGTCTGTGGAGACAAAGAACCTTGTCCATGGAAGTAAAGAGGGGAATGTATGAGAGTATAGTTATACCAACGCTCTTATATGGGTGTGAAGCATGGGTGATGAATGTTGCAACGAGGAGAAGGCTGGAGGCAGTGGAGATGTCATGTCTGAGGTCAATGTGTGGTGTGAATATAATGCAGAGAATTCGGAGTTTGGAAATTAGGAGGAGGTGCGGGATTACCAAAACGATTGTCCAGAGAGCTGAGGAGGGTTGTTGAGGTGGTTTGGACATGTAGAGAGAATGGAACGAGACAGAGTGACTTCGAGAGTGTATAAATCTGTAGTGGAGGGAAGGCGGGGTAGGGGTCGGCCTAGGAAAGGTTGGAGGGAGGGGGTAAAGGAAGTTTTGTGTGCGAGGGGCTTGGATTTCCAGCAAGCATGTGTGAGCGTATTTGATAGGAGTGAATGGAGGCATATGGTTTTTAATACTTGACGTGCTGTTGGAGTGTGGGCAAAGTAACATTTATGAAGGGATTCAGGGAAACCGGCAGGCCGGACTTGAGTTCTGGAGATGGGAAGTACAGTGCCGGCACTCTGAAGGAGGGGTGTAAATGTTGCAGTTTTATAACTGTAGTGTAAAGCACCCTTCTGGCAAGACAGTGATGGAGTGAATGATGATGAAAGTTTTTCTTTTTCGGGCCACCCTGCCTTGGTGGGAATCGGCCGATGTGTTAATAAAATAAAAAAAAAAATATATATATATATATGTCGTGCCGATTAGGTAAAACTTGTGATTTTAACTTAAATAGCAACGCTCACCTTGCCATATACGACAAGTGAAAATTTGTGTATGCAATAATTTCGCCAAAATCATTCTGAACATAACGAAAAAAATATATTTCATTGTGTTTGTTTATTATTAAATTAATGTTAACGCATCTAAAATATATTTAGTTGGGTTAGGCTAAATTAAATTGCGCTTGTTGTAATAAGGTTAGGTAGGTTTTCAAAGTTTCTCTTGGTACAAAATTATAAATTCTTACATTAATATAAATGAAAAAAATATATCTTTAAACGTATAAGAGAAAATTTTAGAAAGGACTTAATTTTAGATGAGTTCTTGCTAATTGACCAGTTTTACCTAATCGGCACGACATATATATATATATATATATATATATATATATATATATATATATATATATATATATATATATAAGTCTCTCTTCAACGATACACATCACGCAGTGCAGACTAGTTTTGTTTTTTTCAAATTTCAGGCGTAATAGTTTAATGGGCACTATGTAGAGAGAGAAAAAAATCGGAATTGAATTACGTAAACTTAAAACGGGAGGTAAAACGTAAATAAACTAGACTACATGTGCAAAAGAATGATCAAAAAACATGCAAAGAATTGGCGCTTAATAGCGAGCATTTTTCAATGTTTATCTAACGTCTGGCTTATGTAGAAGAGCAACGTTGTTGAACAATCTTTCTCTGGGACAACGTTTCGCTCTGTGGAAACGTTGAGGAAGCTCTCCGCAGGAGCTAAACGTCGCTCCAATCATAATTTGTCCTGTATATCAGTGGTATATATTATTATTATTATTATGATTATTATTATATGATTATGATTTAAAACTAAGCTCTAAACCCACATGGGTCATACAGCCAGTGGTATATAATACCGACAGGATGGTGGATTAAAGACACGTGCAACACCTGCTCCTGGGGGACTGATTACCTCGGCTTCTACCTCTTCACTCATCTGTGTTGTGATGATCAAGTCGTTGCTTGACGAGACTTTCACAGGATAAAGATAACCAGATTTTGTACAAGTTTCTAATTCCTCATAATTTGTCCTACGTGTCATTTTTCCTAGTTTGTTCTACGTGTCATTTTCTTCGTTTGTTCTACGTGTCATTTTCCTCATTTGTACTACGAGTCATTTTCCTCACCTGTTCTACGTGTCATTTTTCCTCACCTGTTCTACGTGTCATTTTCCTCACCTGTTCTACGTGTCATTTTTCCTCACCTGTTCTACGTGTCATTTTCCTCACCTGTTCTACGTGTCATTTTCCTCACCTGTCCTACGTGTCATTTTCCTCACCTGTTCTACGTGTCATTTTCCTCACCTGTTCTACGTGTCATTTTCCTCACCTGTTCTACGTGTCATTTTTCCTCACCTGTTCTACGTGTCATTTTCCTCACCTGTTCTACGTGTCATTTTTCCTCACCTGTTCTACGTGTCATTTTCCTCACCTGTTCTACGTGTCATTTTCCTCACCTGTCCTACGTGTCATTTTCCTCACCTGTTCTACGTGTCATTTTCCTCACCTGTTCTACGTGTCATTTTCCTCACCTGTTCTACGTGTCATTTTCCTCACCTTTTCTACGTGTCATTTTTCCTCACCTGTTCTACGTGTCATTTTCCTCACCTGTTCTACGTGTCATTTTCCTCACCTGTTCTACGTGTCATTTTCCTCACCTGTTCTACGTGTCATTTTCCTCACCTGTTCTACGTGTCATTTTCCTCATTTGTCCTATGTGTCATTTTCCTAATTTGTCCTACGTGTCATTTTCCTCATTTGTTCTACGTGTCATTTTCCTCACCTCTCCTACGTGTCATTTTCCTTACCTGTCCTACGTGTCATTTTCCCTCATTAGTGAGGGCAATGCAAGACCTGGTTCCAGGCAGCAGGGAAGCACGTAGCAGCCTTCGAGGAAGCGCCTGTAGTTAAGATTCCTATATGAAAGGCATTTATCGTGGTTAAGTGCTAATCAGAGTATTTCAAAGAGCTTGCGGCTGCACCCCGCTGGGTAGAATCGCTCTCATTACGAAGACGTAGGTTTTTTTCGTATGACAGTGTGTGGCACTTTCACCCCATGCTGGCACTTACACCTGCTAATATGTGGCTTTCACGACTGATACAGGAAGTGCGTCTTACACCTGACACACTTTGTGGTACAAATCTAGTACCGGGAGAAACACACGTGACACTGTATGTAACTCGGGTACCTAGTATCACATCTGACATTTACACCTGTTGTTAGACGAGATATACTTAATACGAGATGTCGGAAGTAGTAACTGTATCTCTCCAGAAAGGCAGTTAGGGCGCGAGTGATGGTGAATGTTTCCTCTGATGCGCTACATCTCAAGAAAAATTAATGGAAAACGACAGAGAGAAAATATAAATAAATTCGAATACCTTACTGTTCAAATCAACATCATGTGCATCAATTTGAGATCCAATCCAGTAGTATAATGTTCTCTGATATCTATGAGATACTCTCATATTCATATATATATATATATATATATATATATATATATATATATATATATATATATATATATATATATATATATATATATATATATATATATATACACTGCTATGTAATATAACGTATTCATATGCATGATTCAGTGATCAAGTATCATTCCAAGACAGTGAAAGGGGTTTCATATTTTGGAAAATTTAGTCTAATCCATGATTCAACCTCCAGGACGCAGAGAAATGCGTAAAAATAATGTATAATGGGGAAAAAACCTCACGAGTACAGATCACTGCCAAAACAGCAGGTTGGACATGGAGCAAGACTTGTGTGTTGCATTTAAATGTCAGAAGAAAAGAAGACCCTGTGAAAATGTTTTGAAGGGGATGTTGGCAATGTTTTGACTGTAATATTGAAAGCACTTGGATGTGATAAAACTGTTTTGAGACATATTATTCCTTGTCCACCTTCACAAAAGCAACTGCCTTACACTCTTACACACACACACACACACACACACACACACACACGCACGAAGATGAAACTTTGTCAGAATGATGGAATCTCTGAATGCGTAGAAATGGGAAAGGGAAACTAGAAGGAAATTAAGCGAGTGAGAAGAGAAACCCTCAACAAGAAAGTGCCCATAGACAGAACACAATTTCAAACATAGAAGAGAAATGACAAAAAAAAATCACTTGGTTTAATCAAATATGTAGAGAAGGGGAAAACACAAAAACACCAGAGTACAGAAAAATTATTATTACACACACACACACACATACATATTATATATATATATATATATATATATATATATATATATATATATATATATATATATATATATATATATATATATATATAATAACACAACAAAAGCCAAGTTTCAACTGAAGCTGCGCCACAGTCATATTAGAAGAAAACGACAGTTAATAAAAATGGGCAATAAGACGAAGAAGGGAGGAAGGGAAGTTCACGAGAAACAACAACGATTTTTAGTAGATGAACAAACTCTTTGGAGACGTATTCTCAGTGGAAACAGCGACGACATCAACACGATACACTCAAAAAGGATGTAAAAATCTTTTAAATGAGCCAAATATGTCACAAGTAATGGGAACTAACAGAGTTACCATGGCCCTTGTCACTCTTCCCATGGTCCTTGTCACTCTTCCCATGGACCTCTGCCGCTGAGTGTGGCCTTTGTCACTCTCCCCATGGCCCTTGCCACTCTTCCCATGGCCCTTGCCACTCTTCCCATGGCCCTTGCCACTCTTCCCATGGCCCTTGCCACTCTTCCCATGGCCCTTGCCACTCTTCCCATGGCCCTTGCCACTCTTCCCATGGCCCTTGCCACTCTTCCCATGGCCCTTGCCACTCTCACCCTAACCCGTAGCAACAGCTCCTCATGGTCACTGCATACGGACATCGGCTTTGGAAATGGTGATGACAGTGTCAGTACCAGTGGGGCTGAGTTTGGACCTCTGACTATGGAGTTACCAGCTGCCTAGCTTGTTCCCAGCTGAGATATGGCCCAAGTTTAACACCAGAGCTGCTCGCCTATAAAAGGTATCCAGCTGGATTGTTGGGTCTTTCACTGAATGTTTGGGCCTCGCATGGAATGTTTGGGTCTCGCATAGAATGCTTGGGTCTCGCTGTTTGGGTCACTTCGTATCTAGTTCCTAGGCGACCTTTTGAACTTTCTGGCCGGCCATGGTTGCCTGTGGGCAGGGTACGTGCCTGTGCAATTATTTTTATGACCTCTAATGACTGTTTCAGTGACTGTACAAGTGTTTACATTTGTTTTAAAGTACGCAATGAAGATACGCAAGTGTTGCAAATGCGTCTTTATCACCAACCTGTTAGTATTGTATGCTATTATTAATACTTCTAATACGTGTCTCTTTGTTTACATTTCAGTCGCATTGTCTATCGACTTGCCTATCTACTTGCGCATCTAGTGCCGGAAAGCAAATTATAACTTTTAAAGGGAAGACTTAGGTAGCTAGTGCAGACGGCGCCAGACTTCTCCCTCCTTTTCCGGAGCGTCTTCAGAGAGGCGTCTGGCATTTTCATCGCATTGTTTAAAATTCTTGGAGAACCTCTGTCAGTCTCCTGGCGGAAGGTGACGCCTGCTGACCTGACAGCTGACAAAACTTGGCAGGATTTCGGTGATTTTTGGTAGTTACACGGATCGTGTGCTTCTAGTGCCAAGGCTGGGTTTAAAATGCCCGTGTTAATCCATATTCAGACTGCTGGGTCGCATTTTCCAGGACAGTGATCCATACTGCTCCGAGACATGCGTTATAATGAAGTCATTTTTTGAAGTATAATGAGTTTTCAAAACTAGGTTATATTCCTAAATTACCAGTGTCTGTTAGATATGATAACACACCAGCAATTAATGAGACATTTATTGCTGCTACGTTTCACTCAAGCCAATGCCAGGTATTGGCTTGATAAAGCTCCTGGAGAGTGAAACGCATCGGTAATAAACATCTTAGTTGTCCCTTTGGCCTTTTACTTAACACTGAAGGTAATTTTACCAATATTCATATATTGCCAGCGTACAATTATTTCTTTACTCCTTTGAGACAATTTAAGTTACCATTATTTATCCTAAGTAATATTGACAGCTATGCTCTCTTAACACCTCCAAGACCCTGAGGCACCTGAAGAGCTCTCTCTCTCTCTTCATCATACCTCTTCTTAAAGCTATGTACGGATCCTACCTCCACTGTATCACTCTCCAGACTGTCCCACTTCCTGACAACTCGATGACTGAAGAAATACTTCCTAACATCCCTGTGACTCATCTGAGTCTTCAACTTCCAGTTGTGACCCCTTGTTGCTGTGTCCCATATTTGAGACACCCAGTCCCTATCCACCTTGTCACTTCCTCTCAGAAGGACAGAAATGAAAGGAAAAAGACCGCATCGTATCCCTTGAGGGATACCCGAGAAGGACACGGAGGGATTAACAGAATTATGGAAATTACTCCAAAATATTCAGGCACAAGTTGGGAAAATAGCAGAGCTATGAGTCAATAAGATGTGAGTTGAGTCACTATGTGAAGTCTCTCTGTGGCATAAATATATATATATATATATATATATATGCCACAGAGAAAGTTTTCCAGCAATTAATGACTCAAAAATTACTCTCACAGTCTTAGTGTATTGTGAGACTTCATAGCGACAAATTACCTCTAAGTTGATTTTCCCAACTTGTGCCTGAATATTTTGGAGTAATTTCCATAATTCTGTTAATCCCTCCGTGTCCTTCTCGGGTATCCCTCAAGGGATACGATGCGGTCTTTTTCCTTTCATTTCTGTCCTTCTTTCGTGTTTAAATTATGGATGTTTATTAGCAAATTATGGATGATTATTAGCAAATTATGGATGTTTATTAGCAAATTATGGATGTTTATTAGCAAATTATGGATGTTTATTAGCAAATTATGGATGTTTATTAGCAAATTTCTCAAGTTTTTTTTTATCAAAGTATCCATCATTATAACTGGATTCGTACATGTGTGGACACATACCTGTGTGGACACGTAAATAATATGTAAATACGTACATTATATACTGGCCAGTATATTGTATACGCATTCGCATATTATGTACAGACGTGGGCATTATATGCGAAGCCGTACGCTATATATGGGCACGCACATTATATGCACGCGAGTAAGTTATATACGGATCTATACATTTTATACGGTAACGTATATTATTTTCCTTATTTAAAGTTAATGTCGTTAATTATGTAGCATCTAAATATTTTATATAATCTTCTAAAAAAGTTTAAAACTAAGTAACGTTGGCAACTTTCTTTACTCTTTATTTTCTTTTATTCTGTTTTCTTTATCCGTTGTCATTATTTTTTTCATCACTCGTTTGGGCTTCATGCACATACGTTTAGCTTTTCCGCCTATTGTAAGGTTTGTGAGCTGTAGCTCAGCAGGAAAAAAAGTTTCAGCTCATTGAGATAGGTTAGGTTAGGTTTGTCAGGAAAAGGGACAAGTGTTTCCTGATGCGGATCTTAGTCATATGATGAGTCGCAGCTGGAGCTTTTGGTCATCTGACGGAGGC
The DNA here is from genome assembly GCA_009830355.1 of Cherax destructor. NCBI lineage: Eukaryota > Metazoa > Arthropoda > Malacostraca > Decapoda > Parastacidae > Cherax > Cherax destructor. Next base: position 79,629 of record WNWK01004148.1, read on the forward strand.
CTTCCGCTGGCTTAGGATGACAGATCTTAGTCTGGAAATTCAACATAGTAAAATATAAAATTTCCCTAGGCTGCGCCAACATGATTGTCTCCTGGCACTGACAGCAGAGGCAGCAGTGCCTAGTCCTAACTGAGAGAGGAAAATACGTGACAGAAGATTTTATTGGGTCAACGTTTCGCTCCTTGATTTAGTAAGGCTCTACAAGGAGCGAAATGTCCCATTTAAAGTTTGTTCTGCAATTTGGATCCAGTTAATCTTAACTCAGTTGAGTGGGAGTTACTTTTGAACATATTTATGCAGAAAATATATTTGCCAAAAATTCAACTGGTCTAAGTATAAATATTACAATACTGACAACCATGATCTGAGATACAAATACGAACATACAAACCAGACGTTACTTAACCTATTACGGTCCATATTGACCATTCTTCGCGAATGGTCAATATGGACCGCTGGAGATAGTTTTAAACTTAAGCGCTGTATTCACTTTACTTTTGGCACTGAAATATTTAATATTCAGTAATAAAAAAGTGTTAAACACGTGCTCGCATATATTCTTGAATGATGGGTTAAAATAGTGGAAGTAACGAGGTTAAAACAATGCAGACTGAGTATTCCATGGAAGGTGCAGTACAGAAATCCCGAGGTGGGAGAGCAAAGGTAAACAAACTGTTCTCGCTAGCAAAGCTGCTCATATATAATGCTCCACTACACAGGTAGTCACACCCACAAATAACAAAAACTACTGCACGCGCGCACACAAGATTACATGCACAGCACAAACACGGAAACTAACATATTACAAACACACTAAACACAAGCAAGAACACAACGCAACAATGCCCACACAGTCACACCCAGAGCATAAACAACAACACGTACACGTACACACACAAAGGCATTTCCACCCCCACACGAATATTATTCTGAGATTAATAAACAGTAACAACACCTCCACTACTTTCTCCCAACATGTCACAGGACCTGCAATCTCTCACCCAGGCATTATACTACGATTAAGCCCTCGTGAAACACTACCAACTCGGCCTGGTCTACCACGGAATATGGCATTCTACCTTCCCACGCTGTTATGAGGGTACAAGTCTGGCCAGACGATTATCCTGTATATCTTCTCGCTGATATTGCCAGGATCCCATCACGACTGTCCTAATAAAGAAAATTCGGCTCTATTCTGAATACGACCACAAAGAATACGTTTGACTTGAATAAGTGACAAATTATATATATGTCGTGCCGAATAGGTAAAACTTGCCATTTTGGCTTAAATAGCAATGCTCTTCTTGACGAATAGGGCAAGTGAAAATTTGTGCATGCAATAATTTCGCAAAAATCATTCTGAACCTAACGAAAAAAAATATATGTCATTGTGTTTGTGTATTATTAAATTATTGTAAACTTATCTAAAATATATTTAGTTGGATTAGGCTAAATTAAATTGACCTTGTTATAATAAGGTTAGGTAAGTTTTCTAAGTTTTTTTGGGTACAAAATTATTAATTTTTACATTAAAATAAATTAAGAAATATATATTTAAACATATAAGAATATTTTTTAGAAAGGACTTAATGACTTAATTTTAAACGAGTTCTTGCTAATTGACCAGTTTTACTTATTCGGCACGACATATATATATATATATATATATATATATATATATATATATATATAATATATATATGCATACCTCTCCTGTGGTTGCTTAACACTGTTGATGCTAGATAGTTAGGTAGCAGAAAAACCGTGTAAACAAAGACAGGAGAATAACTTATCTGTATATTTTGATTTCGGTGTGTGATTCTGGAGCGCTGGGGCAAGGTGTGTTGCCCCAGCCCAGTCGAGGACGGGGCATCAATATTTGTCAGAGCGTGAGAGCGTCAAGAGGGTTGACCCGGCAGCTTTAGCACCTCTGTGTAATCCTGCCTCTATCTATGTAAATGTATGTAGATGTTAGTCCTACTCTTTGACCGTATGCTGAATACTCTCCAGCAGTCGTGGGCGTTGCTTCTCTGGCAGCGTGAACACTGCTGGGTGTCTGAATACTTTCCAGCAGTCGTGGGCGTTGCTTCTCTGGCAGCGTGAATACCGCTGGGTGTCTGAATACTCATTATTCTTCTTCTCGGTTGTTTTACCCATTTAGCACCATTTGCTTAGTTTTATTCATATAAGTATGATTTTGTACTCGCCTAGCTGTACTAGCCAAGCTGTACACGCCTACCTGTACTCGCCAAGCTGTACACGCCTAGTTGTTGTTGCCAAGGACAATAATTAATATTATTTTAATCATGGGGAAGCGATAAACCCTTAGGATTATACAGCGCCTGTGGGGGGGGGAAGAATGGAAGGTATTCAGGCTTAATTCAGGGAACCGGAGCACAGATTTAATTCCCTAGATCAAGAGCCCCTCACCCTCAAGGAACCTTCCTTGAGGGGTGCCAAGGCCAAGCTTCACCAGCATGACCTGCCATTCAAAACCTCACTAGCACACTTGTTTTATTTCTTCTCTGACCGGGGATTCAGTCAGCGAACCTCGGTAATTAGAGCCTCGAGTAACCACTAGACTACGATCTATTGCGCCCTTTCAAACATACTCTTAAAACTGTGTGTGACATCTGCTTCCACTAGCTCTTCTTTCAGATCAGTTTAATCTCTAATGGACCTCAGACAGAAAAAGTTCTTACCCGTGATTCATTTGCTTCTTTAACTTCAGTTTATGTCCCCTTCTTCCACATTCCTTCTTTTTTTAAACAAACTTTTTATGTTAGCTGTACCTAGACCTTAGAGTATTTTTGCATATGATCATGTCCCACCTCACTAATTTTCACTCTATTCTAGGGTTGCAAGGTTCAGTACGTACTCTTGCAGAGCCTCTGGACTTTATTTGGGGAGGTGTATGCTCAGAAGAGCTCCATGCTGGCGCAATGTACTCCACGGCAGGTTTGGCAGGAGTCGTATACAGGTTCCCGAAGGTAATCAATGTGGTTTTTAAGTTCACCCAATGTGAATAGTCCGAAGTCTCTCCCTGGTGATGTGCTTAGTGTTATGCTGGTCTGATGTTTACAGTCTGTACGCTACTTTCTCTACGTTTTCCAGGATATATGTCTCTTAGATTTGGCCTCATTGCACATCTCTGGAAACCCTGGGTTCTCACTGCTCTTTGTATTCTGTTGATTGGATTTTATTTTTATTTTTCGTTGAGAGAAGTTAAAGATCGTCTTCAAAATTGCAAGAATATACTTACTCGGTCACAAGTTCTCACACTCGGTCACAAGTTCTCACACTCGGTCACAAGTTCTCACACTCGGTCACAAATTCACAAAGTCATAAATCGTGGAAAGAAAATACAGTGGCATCTGATTCGACTAACAAAGTTACGAAATTATTAATCCAGTGTTGACCCAGAGGTGGCTGTCATTAGTGGGCAGAGGTGGCTGTCATTAGTGGGCAGAGGTGGCTGTCATTAGTGGGCAGAGGTGGCTGTCATTAGTACCCAGAGATGGCTGTCATTACTGTCCAGAGGTGGCTGTCATTACTGTCCAGAGGTGGCTGTCATTACTGTCCAGAGGTGGCTGTCATTACTGTCCAGAGGTGGCTGTCATTCTTACGCTATGCGACTGTCATTTCTTCCCAAAGCGACTGTCAGTGTACGTAATAATTTCCTCCTCGTGCATTTAAGTACTTTTATCAGCCTTTCTGTCTGTTTCTTGATTTAGAAATCAGTTTTTCAGAGCTATTTTTAATGAGCTCAAAATTTTAGGAGATAACGGTGATCATCCGGATGTTTTTGTTAAGAAAAGAAAATATTTGTTCCTTTTTGTGATGCTCAAATAATTTCTGCTGGAAGATTTGTGAACTGGAACGATAGTTAACTGAGAATTTATGTAATTATCTTCATTTTACTATTACACTTGCTGCCTCTGCATTTGTCTAAAGAGGCCTACCTGTTACACATGTGTCTTAATCATCTAATTGTCGGTATTTTAAACCATTTGCAACATTTGTGGGTTTTTTTTGTTTTTGTCTCCAAGAGTTCGTTGAAAATATTGATTTAACTTGTTAAATCTCCGATGTTAATTCCCGTTACTACAGCAATCGGTACATAAAATTAAATAGCGCCTGACACTTATAACGACGTTTCGGTCTGACTTGACAGTTGAGTCTTATTGGAACAAGTTGGATTTTTGAGCGAGGTTGTCCCTCTGTTAAAGTCATAACCTTATATTTATGGACAAAAAAATAATTATGTGAAACGCAAAAGACCATGAGGGACAAAAATTTCAATATGTTGAGCGTCGATCCTCCGTCCGCCAATCTCGAGGCAAACTCACAGCACAACTGCACTCACCTACCATAGCATTAACGGTATACAATATTGACAAGTTGATGACTAGCACTCGTGCAAAGTGTCTTTATCAGTTCAATACAAAGATTTGGGGAAGCGTTGATAATGGGGAGAGTTGTAAAACACCAGGGAATCAGTCCCTCAGCAGAGCTGCTAGCAAGAGTGTGTAGTGTGCCTTCCATGGGGTGAAACTACTCTTCAGGACGAACGTCACAACTTATACACAAAGAGGAGATAACACGTCATCAAGGCATCAAGGAGGCGCTACGAGATACCAAGTTATGCTCAAGATACTTCGATTATCATCAAGGGGGAGCGCTAAGCCCGTAGGGATTATACAGCACCTGTGGAGAGAGAGAGAGAGGGGGGGAGGGGAAGGGAAGGCATTCAGGCTTAATTAAGGGAAATGGAGTACAGATCAAATTCCCTAGATCAAGAGTCCCTCACCAGCATCCAGGAACCTCTCTTGAGGGGTCAAGATCCACTCAAGATATCTATAGAACGTCGTAGACAGTTCACTTCTCAGTAAAGACGTACAATACATCTCTCGTTATGGCATCGAACAAATGCTTCAAGACATTCAGTGCTGGAGGATAATGGAGCAGTGACTGTCCTAGGTAATGACCTGGGTAACGATACTGTCTGGACCAATAACGGGGAAGCAGTGGGAAAGTTATATGAGCGGTCACTTCCACACAGACAGCCGCGATTGTACAAATGTCTAGACAAATTATCATATTCACTGGATTATTATAATCAAAACCAGGCGCTAAACCCTCAAGGTATATTCACTGGAAAGCTCTAAGCTTGTAAGGCTTGTATAGCGCTTGGGGCATGGGAATCAATCAGGTTTGCTGCCGTGGAGGGGAGGGTAGCTCCAGTGTACTATATCAAGAACCCTTCACCAGCATCAAGGAACTCTGAAAGTCTCTGACACTTTCCTCAAAGTATTGATGTTTTTGCATCTTATTTTTGGTAGCAGAAAAGCGAATTGATGTTTGTCGATCAGTCACTTGTCTTTCCAAGAAAACGAGAAATATTGTTGTGGAAATCAAGTTTGTCCTCACTTCAGCACAACACAGTATAAGTGACTTGACCATGTAACTTGGAGAGAAGAAACAGGATTCAAATTCTCTTATTGCATGAACCTTTTTTTCAAAACCTTTTTTATTAACATGTATTCATTTTCTTTTTTCGATCTGTTATTGTTTTGCATTCATATCTTGACGTATATATAGTAATCTCTTTTACTGCCTCTTATTAATTTGTTTAATGTCGCTTATTCCTTATATTCATATTTTTCTATGTCGTTATAAATAATTTGGACAACGTCTTCAGTATCAGTCTTCGATATAAAAATAATTCATTGACATATTTGTAATAGGCAGTGTCGTACACAGGATTGGGTCACCACCAGCCTACAGGTTAATATTATTTGTACTGTGAATAGGTAAATGTTTGAAAGACTGTTGTCCTTCCTGGAACCGAATCCGTCATCTCCCAGACGGAAGCCTTGAGTGTATCCACCAGGCCATGACAGGCGGTCAAATAAAATTCATGTACTCTGGTTTTAAAGGGTCTTTTGGGAGAAAATCTGCCTCTTTAAATTCGGTGGTTTGTTGTAGCTTTTAGGCCGTTTTTTTTTAATCCTCGAATTTACAGAATCAGATGAATTACGCTGTCTCAGCTCTTTAACAAGCCAATTCTTCAACACGCCCTAGGATATCTCTCTCACTATGCCATCTAGGGCAGTCGACTAGCTCCCGGGTAACTTTTAACTGCTAGATGAAAAGGAACAAGAGGTGTAAGGAAAATTACACATGGATCTTCTCCCCAAGAATTGAACCCAGTCATTCGGTTGTGAGAAGAACTCTACTACTGAGCTACCCAATGACTCACGAAATCGTAATGACACGATTGCAAACAAACCCTACCACGGGTGGGGTTCGAAACCCAATATATTTAAGAGACAAAAAATGTTTCCTACATATACTGTACGATAATTATATGTTTCTCACCAGTGTTGGAGGACGCGTGTACTGCTAGTATGTTTCTTACCAGTGTTGGAGGACACGTGTACTGCTAGTATGTTTCTTACCAGTGTTGGAGGACACGTGTACTGCTAGTATGTTTCTTACCAGTGTTGGAGGACACGTGTACTGCTAGTATGTTTCTTACCAGTGTTGGAGGACACGTGTACTGCTAGTATGTTTCTCACCAGTGTTGGAGGACGCGTGTACTGCTAGTATGTTTCTCACCAGTGTTGGAGGACGCGTGTACTGCTAGTATGTTTCTCACTCACCAGTGTTACAAGAAGTGTATCTACTCCTTTAATATTTTTCACTTGGTTTGAATACGTTATAAAATTTCCACACCGATTTTTTTTCCAAGCGCTTTCCCTTAGGCTATCACAGTTTATCGTCCCCCTGGATGTTAATAACGCCCACTAGGGGGTGGAGCGGCGCCCCCTAAGCTGGGAAACACTGCTTTAAACTCTTGCCAAGAGCCAGCTTGATGCTATGGCGCCATCGACTATTAAACATTATTTACCTGGTTGTAAATGTTGTAAACATTGCATTGCACTGCATTTATTGACCTCCATAACTGTTTACTTCTATTATTACGAGCGTGTAAGTTAAACAAATATTGGCATCGTAAATTATTCAATATAGTTTTAATTGGACATCATGATGTTAGGATTATCATACTGGTAGCTGACTGAACCCGATTCCGGAGTTAATGCTATTCGAAACTGGAAAATAATAGTTTTAGGACTCTAAAAGCGCTTTGATACCTTGTAAAGGATTCGCACATTACGATGTGCTGAAATTATATTAATTTTTACACTGTGGGTCAGGAAGCCAGCAGGAGGTCTCGGTCAAATGACCAAGAGCTCCACCGAGTGAGTTATCATATAACAACGACCCGTGTTATGAAGCATTTAGCTACTACTCCTGAGAAACAAAATACGACCATTAATACCTAGTTTATAATTGCATATAAGTATTTACTTGTGAAGATTTATACAGAGAAATAAACGCTGCAAATTCTGATAACCTCTTTCAATATTTAACTGTAAGAACTATTAAATAAACGAAAATTTATATTTACTTTCACTCTGAAAGTAGCACATTAGAATAAAGTTTTCCCCAGAATGCAACTCTTGTAATATATATATACACGCAAACAATTATATTAGTAAATTTACGAAACAGGTTTACTCTGATACAACATTAGTTTAAATCTGCATATGCTTCATCCTTATAAATGTATTCAACCTTTCAGAAAACCTTTCTAATATATATATATATATATATATATATATATATATATATATATATATATATATATATATATATATATATATCGTGCCGAATAGGTAAAACTGGTCAATTAGCAGGAACTCGTTTAAAATTAAGTCTTTTCTAAAATTTTCTCTTATACGTTTAAAGATATATTTTTCCATTTATGTTAATGTAATTATTAATAATTTTGTACCAAACGAACCTTAGAAAATTTACCTAACCTTATTATAAACGCAATTTAATTTAGCCTAATCAAACTAAATATATTTTAGATAAGTTTACAATGGTTTAATAATAAACAAACAATGAAATATATATTTTTTTCTTTAGGTTCAGAATGATTTTTGCGAAATTATTGCATACACAAATTTTCGCTTGCCTTATTCGGCAAGCAGAGCGTTGTTAATTAAGCCAAAAAACGCATATTTTACCTATTCGGCACGACATATATTCTTATAATCCTCGAACACGACTATTCGAGCCCATGATCTTAACTCTTCACCCAGTCGATTTTAGGCTGCCTTATCTCACCGAGATTCCCAGCCGAGGTGCTTATCGCCTGAGCCACGGAAAGTCATAAGGATTGTGAGGGGTCAGTGGTGCGAACCTATAGCGAATTTTTTGGGGTACACCAGGCTCGACCAGGGCCAGTGACCAGCTCTAGTTCTTGTCCCGTCTATTACTCGTCAATGTGCTGAAGCTTAGCTATGAAAAATATTAAAAAATATCCCAGGAGTAAGTAGAGTTTATGATTGAGTGAGCAAGCACATCGGACTTGTTATTACAGAGCCGCGGGTTCGAATCTCACTCATTACACTGAAAAGATTACATTCATTTAGGGTGATTCATTGCCATGAATGGTGCAAGCATAAAGAGCAGTAGAAAATCGATCCCCTCATCCCCTAAATCTACCTAGGAGCATTCAGTTCAAGGAATGAAGGCTCGATCCTCCGTCCGATAATCTCCTGTCACTCACTAGTACCCGGACAAACGCGTCACTCACATGAAACGATCACCAATTTGCCTAACGGGGCACTCCCGTCGGCTCATAATGGCCTCTTATCGAGCCCTCAGGCCAGCCAGAAACACATTAGTGTCAATTGACTTGCATGACGAGACAAACTGGTAACAGCTCGCCTTTACCCTGACAATTCTAAACCAGTTCTCCTAATACCAACTTCGTTTTACAAAGTGATATCGCTTAAAGAGAGACCAGAGTCAAATAGCAGTTAATTCTAGGTTAGATTAGGTTAAGTTTTGTTACGTTAGGTCTGGATAGGTTAGGCCAGGTTATCCTCGTGTGGAGACGATCAGAGATACGAACACTGGTCTGACGTACAATGTGAAGCAAAAGGATCACCAGATGTAAAACCGACATGAACATGCGCTCTATAAATGCTCCGACATATTCTCTCACAACAAAAGAATAATATAAATTAAATACAATGGGTCAAATCAACACCTTTACAACAATAAAGTTAAAAAATGACAATCTATGTTGAAGGAAAAAAATATGAAATATTAAAATTATATATTATTCTTGAAGACGCTAATGACCTGCAGGGCAGATGTGGTTATGAGCCTCCAGTAAGATATCTCTGACGATGATCTTCAGCAAGATTGGGTCTGGGCCTCTGAAGACGTAGTATAACGGGTGAGGCAGGAGGAAGTCTCCAACTTCGACTAGCTAGATCTTTTAGCAGCTCTGACACACCAAGCTACCAATAGAGCTGTAGACATGATTGTATATATTGAGACTCCGCTGAAGATGTTAAACTGGCCTAGTACACTTCTCGGGTGTCAGTTACCTACACCATAACACGGGAACCTCACTGTAACATAAACTTCAAGTTCAGTTCCTTTTTTAACCTCGTAGGGTTGCTGAGGCAAGCAAAAAGTATAACCTAGAGACACAAACATGTTACCTAAAAAACAATTCACTACGAGAATTACAGCAGAATACCTAACAGAAAAGGGTGACAACAGATTGCTTCCAATAAGTCCTACTGAAATCAATACAGGTAGGCGGGTGTAAACAAACAAAACAAATGCTACTAACGCCACAACAGTTTAAAGTTTTCAATAAAGATAGTGTCGCTTATGTTACCAGGACTACAACGGAGGGTGGAGAGGATGATCTAAGGCACACAACCTCTAGTTCACCAAGCGAATCACACCGAAATATTGGCACTGGATCATGCTCCTTCAAGAGACGAGAAAGAGTAGCAATTGGTCAATCCAAACGCATTCACGTCACTGTTTACATTATTATTCCTAATATATACATTAACACACTAAATAGGAACCTTTTTCCTCACAGATACACATTGTCCTGCGATATAAACATTTATCTGAGATATACAAACTGATTATGAGATATAAACATTGATCTCCAGGTGAAAACCAAACTTTCTTTTACAAAATAAAAATGTATTTCATTTTGAAAACTGCAGATAGAAGTATACAAAGTTAAATAATACCAGACAATGTAAAGCATATATATATATATATATATATATATATATATATATATATATATATATATATATATATATATATATATATATATATATATATATATATATATATATATATATATATATATATAAACAATGTACACATACACTCACTGGTGTTCCTCAAGAAGATACTTTCATACAGAAAGTAATGATGCTTGCTAAAGCTTCTATTATATGTCCACGTA